>VWPW01023374.1:0-95807 GCA_013389825.1 Crypturellus undulatus
TACAACAATGTGCTAACAGGCACCTGACTAACACTTCTGCAGAGAAACTCTACCTGCGCATTTCCTCAGTTTGTAGTCAATCTTGAAGATAAATTAAAGCCCCAAAAAAGTATTCTTCTATAAACACCCAATTCATCCAGGTCTTAAGCACCACCACAACAGATACCCAACAGTGGCTTAAACTGACGAGGTGGTTTAACTATAATATTTATAATGATCTAACCATCAGGAGGAAAACGCCAAATTGCCCAAAACTGATGTCAATCCTGGTTTTTGACTGGAAAAAAAATTTTTTTGAGTGACATCTATGTCAAAGCATCCCTTTTCTACAGAGGAGGATACAGATAAAATCGCGCTGAAGCTGGAGGTGCTTTTATAGCCTATCTACCCAAACATTTCCTTGATCTTACACCTAATCTTATGGTGTAAGTTGATCAAAATGCGATGTGCTCTGCCATCTCCAGTACAGAATAGCATGTGTGCATCTCTCTTTGAAAGGTTTATTTCTATCTTCATAAATACATAGTTTTCTAAACACTGTGCAAGGCACAAAAAAATTAAGTAAAATCTTTTGTTTTAAAGTATTTTAATCTCTTTTGACTCAATGAAGTAAATAAGAATCTGAAACCATCTATTTGCCAATTACAAGCCAGCAGTTAAGGCAGGTACCATTGATACAGTGCATGAATTTTCTATTGCAGTTATTTAAACAAGCAGCGTTTTACTAGAAGTGCATATACAAACAGAACTCCAAATACCAGCAACCCAAGATAGGCACCTAGTTATGAAATTTCCTTGTATGTGTAATAGAATGCCAAAAGTTCTGCCATAAAGTGCAAAGACTATGGACAATAACACTTTCTTTTGAGCATTTTGATACCAGTAACATAATACAACGGCTAAACATTTATAAATGTGGTTTCCATTACAAAAACATGTTCCACATAAAAGCTTCATAATACAATCCAGAAACAGAACTTGTGCGTGTACATATTTAAAAAGTTGAAGCTGTACTGGCAGACTTAGGTACCGGGTATATATTTGCTGACCTCTACAGACACGCACTAAGTTTATAACCAATTTACATGTACAGTCAAAATCATTCTGCTTGGAGCACCGTGATTTCCACTGAGTTTTCCATCTGAGTGACGACGTGTGACATCCGCTCTGGTAATCTGCAACCAGCCATTGCCTGCAAGATGATCCGGTTCACAGCTCTCACCCAACCCTCCCCAATGAACGGAACCTAAAATTAGTGTCTTCCCAACACAAGCACATGTCAGATGTGGACAAATACATTCATGGTCCCAAACTTAAAACAACTGGTAAGAATTTCACAGTGATCTGGTTAAGGAAGCACAAAGACAAATGATTACATTTAAGATGAAAATTGCCTTAAAACTCAAATGAAGCTAAACTGCTTTATGATGAGAAGCTAAAGGAACAAAGTATTAACCAATTAGAAAAGTGGCTCTTTCCCAACTAATAACAAAAAACCTACAGCAATTATCTCAGGGTCCTACTGCTGCAGCAGCCTTTGAGGTAGGTGGCGATGGCTTAAACCGAGGTAGGTAAAGTCCAAACTTGTTTTCAATCCCTGCAAAAGTGGCGACTGCCAATTTATAACCACCAACATGGTCGGGGTTAGGAGCAGGGAGTGTGATCCTAGATTTAGGAACTGGCTCTGATCCAGCTGGTTTTCTGTAAAACATTAAACAGTAATAATAATAAATTAATTTCTGTAGTATAAAACCAGAATCCAAAAAAATCCCCTCCATGAAATATTCAGAATGAGATATCTGAGGACATCTCACTAAATAGCTAAATTAAATGCTACAATGTAATGCTACAAGTTTAAAATGTTCCAGAGAAGTTAGCTGCCTTCACGCTAATTAAGACAAAGGCTGGTCAAATAGAGATGACCATTAACCAAATCTGCAGTGGAGGGAAGCTGAGTTTCAGAACTTCCTGCTACAATTTGCCACCAATCCAGGAATCAGGCAGAGCTTAAATAAATTCTGGGGTGGCTTTTGAACTGCTGCTCCCCACTGCAGATCCTGGCAGGACAAGTTAAATCAGTGAGATTCCCACCCATCGGTATCATCAATCTTTAACTTAGTTACCTGGGCACAGAGTGATCAACAAAAATTTACTGAAGTGAACAGTAAATTGGCCCAATGTGTTTTGAGTCATGTTTTTATCTCAGATTTGCAAGGGCAGGATTTCGCCTCATCTCCCCTTCCCCACTTCCCCAGGACCAGGTACACTGCATTACCGAGGACTAACACGTCCCATCCCCGCTGCAGCTACCTCCCCACCCTGAGTTCAGCCCCTCAGTGTCCCTGTTTGTGCTAACACAGGTCCCCCCGCTGGGGATGGTGACACGAAATACGGCCGCGTCTTGCTGGGGACACCTCCTCGCAGGGGCGAGGTGGCCTACGCGGTACCTACAGCCCCTTCGGTGCGCCCTGGGCCCCGGCAGGCCCCGTGTCTCAGCACCGGCACGGCCGGGGCACGAGGACCCGCACAGGACGGCGTGAGGCTCCGGGCCCAGCGCCACATACTTACACTCCCCCAAAGTCCACATAAAACCATCGCTGCAGCAGCTCGTAGGTCACCAGAGTAACACCAAACTGGGGCGAGGATCGAAACACACGAGCTTGGAAAGAAAGAAAACATCTCGTGAGAGGCAGGAGGAGCCCCGCCAAGAACCGCCAGGCCCTGCGTGCGGCTGCACCCACCTCCGGCTCCTTTCCAGAGCGCCTTGGGCCCCTCCTCGCGCAGGATCTTGGCGAAGCAGTCCACAACGCCGCTGTACGTGGTCTGGCCTGCGCGCGCTGCCACCTGCAGCCGCGTCTTGATGACGTCCGCGGGGGTCACGAGGGAGGCGGCAGGCATACCTGTGGCACGGGAGAGCCGCATCAGCCCCGCGGGGCGCCCGCGCCGCCCGCTGTGCGGGCAGGTGCCGGCGCCGCCTCGCACCACGCGCCCACACGGCCCCGCGTGCGGCGCGGCGCCCGCAAAAGCCCGTTCCTCTGTGCAGGAACGGTGGGAGAGCGAGGCCACTGCTCGCGTCCTCAGCGGGGCACGCAGGAGACCGTTCAGGTTCACCCTGGCGGATAATCAAGTGGAAGCATCAAAGAGCAACTGCCAGTGGATGGTACTTCTGAAGGCATTCCCGTCCTAACTGGGGCTGCCTAGGTTCAGGAAAATAAAAAAGGGGGGAGGGGGAAGAAAAAAAGAAAAAAAAAAAGGAAAAGAAAAGCAGCAAGCTGTACCCAGAAGACGCCGTCTCTGATGGTTTCATTACTTTTCCATTCAGCATCTGTTCCAAACCAACGAGGTCAGATGCAGATGCATAAATCTCCTTTGGTATTTTTTAGGCTCACTAATCCTGTAGCAACTTTTGCCCAAACCAGCGTGGTCTGGCCTCGCGCCGCAGCCCGGCCCTGCTGCCGCCCCGCGCAGCGCCGAGCGGGTCCCTGCGGCGAGGGCTCTTGCTCCCGCACCCCGACCTGGCGCGCGCCGCCCCCGCACCGCAGCCACGCCGGCAGCAAAGCGCGAGAACCTGGTGAAGGTTTCCCAGCTCCAGAAATGGAGAAATTCCTTTCTGCTTACACTTACCCGCTCCAGGATATTGCTGGAGTGTTCAATTCCAAGCCGGACTTTTGTCCTTCAAAAGCCAATCAGGGTTTTCAAGGAAAACCAAAGGACATACTTAGAAACGATTCTGCTCACTACCCACTGACTTCCACCTCCTTATGAGGCATTCTTTTTTTACTGGGAATATTTTGCATTTAAAGATTTTTTATGCCTGCTTTTAGGAGCTATTTATACAGCACAAAAGACTTTACAGACAAATAAAGCTTTACAGGTCGCTGCCCCGAGGAGCTTACAATCGGAATAAGACAAATAACACAGCAGGAGCTGACAGTAAAAAAAGAGGACTGAGGAGAAGAGACGGAAGCTCACGGAAGCGATTGGCAGATGGAGGAAATTAAGGAGAGATCCTGCAGTTGATATGAGAATCATCTCCTCAGAAAATGCTGTGGCACAACAGGCTGAGGCACCTGGGGAACAGCGAACACCAGAAGCAGATCAAAATAAAAGACATGCAAATTTTTGTTGCACGTGACCCCAGCAAAAACAACAAAAAAGGAAGGAAATATCCACTGGAAAAGAATGCAGGTGAGCTCGTCAGCACGGTCAGCTTGAACATCCCAGTCCCTGGAGCTTTCCCCAGCCGCAGGGGAGCTCATAGCCACTTCTGGAAACAGGCCTCAGCGAGATGAGCTGGCGAGATCCCCAGCCAAAGCAGAGGCCCAGGCCCCATCCCCGAGACCAGCAGGGACCGTTCACAGTCTCAGGCAGTATCTGAGACGTGAGTCTTTTTCATATCTTGCCCTTGACTTCCTTGTGGCAAAACACAGAGCTGATACACGTGCCTCCATCACACTTCGCTTGTACCAAATAAAACAAATATCTTGTTTTCGTAGAAAGTTTGATGAATGTTGTATCTTTAATACTGTAATTTGCTCATGAGAGTTAACTTAGACTGGAATTCACAGGAAACACTGGATGAAATTCGCATTATAGCCAGTTTGGTAAGTCGTATCAGCAGCAATAAAGACTGCTTCTGTGCCTGAACTTCAAAGAGGCAGTTATCTCAGTCTGCAATCACCTGACAATGGCTAGAGAGAGAAAAATAGGAAAATCTAAGAAATGACTTGGCTTAAAAATGCCAGCTTATGTTTCAAGTCTGTAAATATGATCTAAAGTTCAAAAATGGTTTTGTCCCATTAAAATGGGTGAGAAACTGGCTGGATTTAAGCTCCTGCTGGGAGGCTTAAAGGTTGGCTCTGTTTTGGGATGGGGGGTGAACAAGTGATTTTCTAAGCTGATTTTCCAAGCTGATTTTCCTAGAGTCACGTCTGTTCCTCTGGACCCTGAGCGCCCGCATACAGAGCGAACCTGAAGAGCAGAGGCTATGTGCTTCAACAAGACAGACTACACCGATCTGCACAGTCACGCCTCAGCTCTGTCTGAAATGCAGATACACCCACGTGCATAGGATAAAACGTCCGTGCTCTTCAGGAGACACAAGCCCATGCATTATCCTGACTGAGGAGATTTTCCCCAGAGAAAAAAACACTTAAAATCCACTAGGAAAACACAGCTAAGCTACCTGTCTGTATGGGACTCGTGTCTCCCCATCACTTTTCTACCTCAGCAGGTCCCAGCATATCTCACCCAACACACCTGCCGCTCTGCAGGAGGAGGGCTCGTGCAGCTCAGTGAGGCTGAACATGATGGAAACAGCAGCTTTGTGAGTGTGGATGGGAGCTCTACCTTGCCCAGCAGTCCTGCTGCAAACACTTTCAGGTCCACTTGTGCCCCGGAGGGAACTCGAGACCCTTGGCCGTAGCAGGGTCTGGGGCCCATGCCAGACACCCGGGGCTCCAGGCCAGGGACAGACTGAGCAGCAGGCACAGGGCAAATGTAGGCTACAACACATATCCCCTCCTCTTCTCCCTTTGGTTCTGACACACTCAGATGCATCCATGAAAATTTTAAGCACTATCTGGCTACTCCATCTGCTTTGCAGCAGACTAAAACAAACATGGGCTACATTCAGCACCTTTCCCATTTCAGAATACACTGGGTATCAACAGCTTAGTGCACACGAGAAAGCTAGCAACACTGTTTGCTCTCTTCCATGCCAAGCAAGGCACTCAAATCTGAGCTGGCGACTCCCTTCCAGACTGCCTTCCAACAAAACACAGCACGTGCAGCTTTTCATCCTACGCAGAACACAGCAAGCCTGTCTCAAGCCCTTTACACTCCTAACATTTGTCATAATCATGGGTTCAGCTTTACTTTTACATTGCATCTTCTTCCTTAAAAATGTTCAGCGTAAGCTAAATTTGTCTTGTTTAATACAAGAAAAAAAAAAGGACAAAATCCAAGGAAGAAAGTATGAAGTCAGATTATGAAGTCAATCCCATCTAATTCCATGGGATACTGTCAATAGTAAGTATATTTTGTCATTTTGTTAGAGTTTGCTCACAATGTGTTCAGAGAACTATACTGCTAGCGTGGATTTTGGGTGCCATATACCAAAATTTAAGATTCCTTTGATCATGAGGAATTTCAAGAATATGGTGATTTTACTTATAAACCATTCTTTTGCTAGTCAGCCAACCAAAGCAAAGCAAGAGACCAGAACAGTAACTTCATAAGATAATATGTAATGACAAAACATCAGAACCTAAACCTTCCTCTTCCCTTTTCCTCTTGAACTCTATGGAGATGTCAGGAACTTACAGAATCTTTCACATTAGCTCAATGCTGCAGTATAACCATGGAACTTTCTGTTATTTGGGCACCAGGTTGCAAAATAGGTTTGAATCTTCCATGCCTTTCACAAGTTCTCCCAGCCAGAGCTACAGTGCTGCAGGGGCAATGCAATGCAAGCCAGGAGATATTTGGGCACTTACCAGCTATTGAGCCAGCCAAGAGCAAATATCCAGGGCTAATCCTCCCATCTTCATTTGCAAAAGAAGATTTCAAATGAGCGTAACAAGGGAAGTAAATGGCAGAGAAGGGGATGTCACGCAGAAAACATGCCTTAGCACCCTGTTTTAAGGAAAGAGAACAAGTCTTCAGATTAAACATATTTACCATCGTGAACGATGAACATCACAGGCGACTTCATGTTTTTTCTTCTTTTGTTGCAAAGGGCTAATACAGAAAAAGCAATTTCTCCTCTTAAAATTTTGAGAGACACGTGTATTTCAGTTTGCTGAGGAATGTGTGTATTGTTTCTTGGCTCAGTAAATTCTGTCACTGTATTTATCTTGTCTACTTGTTCTCCCTCAATCCCTAACACTGTAGTTATTTGCTGGCAATAGAGAAAATGTCATGTGTTGGCGTAAGCTCTGGTAACACTTCTACAAATTGTAAATAGCTGACATTTTAGCCATGCAACGGTGCAAGAAGTTTAGGATATGTCTAAAGAAGATTGAGTTACAGGACAGGTCTGTCCCTTCTCATTACCACTTAAAATAAATGCTTTTTGGAAATAAACAGCACCCAGTCCATACATCTATACAACGTGATTCATGACAACCCAACACGTACTGAGGAAAAGAGTGAAAGAGAATATATTCCCAAAACCAATTCTTTGGCACTAGCAGAATAATAACAGAATGATTTACTTGATTTTAAAGTACAAATGATGCAGCATACAGTTTGTTTTCAAATACATTTCAGCTCTTACTCTTAAATTGACTCTTCTATCATTTTCTGTAAGTAGTATAAAAAGACAAAGAAGTTACAGACAATACAGTTGATTTCAAACCTAAAGACTGTGGTGGCAAATAGGCAAGAGAAGTCTTGGGGTAGCAGCAAGCAATCAACTGTTCTTCAAGCAATGTAAAAAGCAAAAGGTCACTACAAAAATAAAATAACAAACAACAGCGAAGTTCCAAATCCAAGAGAGATCTGCCTTTCCTTAGCAGGGAGACCCAGCAAACATCAGAGTTCAAATTCACCAGGACTGAGGCCGGCAGGAAGACACAGCAGGGTAAATTCACAAAATCACAGAACGGTTGAGGTTGGAAGGAGGGACCTCTGGAGACCATCTAGTCCAACCCCACTGCTCCAGCAGGGACACCCAGAGCACATAAATTCACCCAGGAGCCCTGCTGGAGGTCCCGTTACTGCTGTTGTGGATCCTGAGGGTACCGTAGGGCCGCCCTTCCCGTGCCAGCAGCGCAGAGCGGTGCTCGCGCACGCCGGCGGCTGCTCCGCAAGCCGACACGCAGGTGTCCGCAGCGCCTCTCCGCGCGGCAAGGCGTGGGCAGGCGAGCGGGACGCCGTTTGTTCTGATCGCTTCCTGCAAGCCAGCTTACAGGAGATGCCCATAACTGCAGTCTGCAGCCAGAGAATGCCTCAAAAAAACAAAATTCATGTTTAAAAACAGCCACTGTATCTTCTAGTCAGGCCTTCTGCATGTCACAGACCATTAGATTTTACTTTGCTACCTCAGGTAGCGAGTACAACCTGCTCTGCTCAGATCCTGCTCTTCCTGGAACATTTTCTCAGCCTATTTCTTGACATTCTCAAATTGAGAATTTGCCATTTCCCCTGACAGTTCCTTCCAACGGTTAATTACTTTTGCTGTTAAGAAAGTTTGCCCTGTTTCTCCACGGGAGATGTCTGATTCACACTCGCAGTTGCTGGTTCTCGTTACGCTTTTCTTAGATACCCTAAAGAGCTTTTAGATGCTAAAGAAAATGCCACAGGGATACTCAAAACCACTCCACTGCCGAGCCGAGGTGGATGCAGTTCTCAGCCAGGGAACAAAATGAACACTGGGCTAAATTCTTCTCCAAAACCTACCTGCAAAGCGGGCCAGTTCCCCTTTAATGTATGAATAAATAATGTATGTTGTACTCTGTGCAGACACAAGAACTGTGGCCTCTCCCGCCACAACAGAAGCCAGGTTTACAGCATACCTTTAATCTGCACATGAAAAGAAAGATTGGGGGGTCACCAAGTTCTGCATGAAAAAAACATATGGAAAAGAAAAATTGAATTTACTCCTGAAACACTCACAGACTAACATGGCTTCTTGAAAGATTTATTTTTAGAGCGCATTCTCCTCAGAGCACATCTCCACACTGCTTTTGCCCTCAGGGCACATTACTTTTATTTTCTTTCCGATGGTTTCACTAAAACACTGCGCACGCTTCTTCCTCTACATCTTTTTCCACATACTCTGAAATACCTCTACGTAGTTAAAATAACTTAGGGAAATCAATAAACTCCAACTGCAAGCAACTCCTAACTCAACCTGAACCGCTAACATTCGCCCCCCTTCATTACAGGACTTCCTTCACAAGGCAGAAATAACACATTAGTATCGCTAATATCACTATTAATATGGCTAATAATGTATGTTGGGTTGCAGAGGGAGAGAGGATATCCCTGAACGAGGCTGGCTAACGGTAAACAAAACTGGGACCCAAACTTGGATCCACTTTAATAATAACCCAGTTTGGCTCCGTTCCAATATCACAAGAGCCTGAAGTTTCCCCTCTTCGTTCTGTTTCAAGTCTGGGAAAGCATGTTTAAAAGCAGGCCTCATTTAACTCGGAGTTAATCATCCGCAACCAGCCCAGGCCAATTAGGAAGGCTTAGGGAGATTGGCCGCAGTATCTTGAAAAGTAAAAGAAACATTTATTTTACTTCTTGCACCTTTTTGATGTGGACAACGTGCTGAAAGCCGAAAGGGGGTTTTAATCAATCCCCAGAAAGCGGCAGGGATCATCCGCCCGAGTTTATCCTGGCAGCCCGGGAGCAGCCCTGCAGGGCACGCAATTGCTGGGGATGCTGCACACCGCGCCGTGCGTCTCCCCAGCAGCAGCCGCTGGGCTCCCACCTTCCCGCGCTTTAATAACCTTAAAGCTCTTAATCTTGGATAGTATCTCACTGAATAAACCAATGGAGGGGAGGGAAAAAAAAAAAAACTGATTGCCCAAAGATTCTCATAAATAAGGCCGAGTCAGTGCTGGGGCAAGTTCTTTAGCATGCTAATTCCTGCTTATACCAGCTCTACCTGCAAATAAGGCTCTAAACAAACTCTTTCTGCGACAAGGGGAGGGTAATTACGCTGACAAAGGCACCTCTGTGTCGGGCCGGGCCCAAGGAGCCGGCAGGTCTGGGAGACGCGGGCCCGGGCCGGGCTCCTGCAGTGAATGCGCATTGTCTGGCCGGGGGAAAATTGCCAGCGCGGGGCAGCGCCGCGCGCAAGACAACAGAGGTGCACCTTGTCTGCGGGGTTATTTAATGCTCCTGGCACCTGTACTTGCAGCCACCCCCTCTTTCTCTCCTTTTGCAGGCTTAGAATTTATTTGGCATGTATAATTGTTATTTTGATCCTATAGCTGCAAACAATAGGCAGCATGTCATTTCTTGATCATTTTGCATTCTTCTTGGGTTTTGCTACAGACTTAACCCTTTGGAATCAGAGCTCCGGGAGCACCTAATAGCTTTGAAAGAGTCAGTCAAATATCGCTGGCATTTGCTTTCAGGGGTTGCAATTTATTCTTCTGTAAAGTGACACTGCCTTAAAAGCTGCTATAGGACTTTACTCACACATATTTATACCATTTAATACATGAAAGTGATTAGCACACCAAGTTAGAGAAATAAAACTTTTTAAGTGCTGGGCCAGCAATTATGATTGAGTTCCCATACACAAGTTATTGCACTTCTTAGATAGGCTTTTCTGGTTATTTTCAGTGCAACTTTTTGAATTGCGTCCACTCGCATATAAGAACATGTTCACAAACACACACAACGGGTGCAAAGTAATATACTACTGCATTTGGTACTCTGTTGTACAGCCACAACTTGAAAACATGAAATACTTCTGCTGTTACCAGAAGCTATCAGGTGGGAGCTTGCTGCACCTCCTGTCAACTGAGATTACCCTTCCCATGTCAGCACAGCAGAAGCCAGTCTATGAGGTGTTCAAAAAAAGAAGGGAGAAATTTAAGAACAGACTTCAGGAAGCTTTTCTGACTAGCTCTGGAAATGTAAACTGTGCTGGTAGTATCAGCCAAAGCATGAACCTGAGCTAAATACCTTCTCATAATTGTGATCATAAACATGACCACAAACAATGTATCGTTTCCGCCAAGATCTTTTACTACCTTATTATTTGTCATCGTCTCTGGATAAGTTGTGCAAAATTATGGAGTGGCACCGTTTGCTATGCTGTAAACCACTGTCCAGAATGATTATTTGTAAAAGGAAAAATTCGTTATTAAACATTTCGTGTTAAATATTATTATGCACATGAGTTTCTATGATGTACAAAATAATTAAGTACACTGTGTATTTAAATGTATATGTTAATGATGTCTTTGGAAACCAATAGAGTATAATAAACTGAACTGTTTTTAACAAGATTTTAAGCATATTACTTTAGATGATAGGCAGAGGACAAAATAAATGAGCTTATCTTATACTTATATATTAGCTCATCTTTCGGTATTCTTCCGTGAACAGAAATTAAATAAAAACTATTACAAATGTTGAGAAACAGAAACGTATCTTTCTCCCTTCTGCCAACAGAAATGACATTTTGAGTTGGATTAAATGATACTCTCCCTGCCTGGGATATACCGTCTCTTTTTATTTTTAAGAATAGCTGTCATGTACAGCTACATCTCCAGAATATCTGCAGTGAAAGAAGAACTTACTAGTCATAAGCTTCCGTGCCCTAGCACCTCCCCAGCAGCAATTACCAGCAGAGAGACAAATAGAGAAAACAAATTCCTTCAGCCTCGGTGCTGAAACGTGCCTCCCCAGAGCAGTAGCTGCGTTCTGGGGAGGACAATGTCTTAAAATGCCTATTTAACACAAATATTCCAGAAGTTTTGATAAATGCAGGGAAAAAAATATGTATTCCAGCTTTAAAAAAATAGAGGTTCAAGCAACAATTGCCCTAATAAGCTTTTTGTCAAAAAGTCTTATTGTTGAAGTTAACTTAGATCTTCTTTTATTTCTAAGCTAGGTATCATGACAAATTAATAGCACCTTAAAAGCCTGAGAAGGCAGAGTGAGCCTGGAAAGCAGCTTTGACTTTGAATTGCTCCATGCATTATGATGGACGGTTAGTTGAAGGGATTAAAAATTCCTTGTGATTTGGAAAATTATTTAGTGGTGAAGAGAGAGAAGAAGAAGAGAATGGACCTGAATTGCCTGATCAGAACCTCTAGGCATGACGACAGCATTTCCTCTCTAAATTAAAACGCTCAGAGTTACAAATACACAAAAACCTGACTTCAGGTACAACCTCCGCAAAACACAAGGGCAGTCCATTCCACTGTGCAGAAAGCTTGAGCAATCATGGCAGAAAGACAGCTTTGAAAAATGGGGACTCATGTTTGAGAATGAATGCAGAAGGCATCAGGGAAGCTGAGATGGGCCCGCCAGGAGAGACACAGGAGCGTTGTCTGAGTGTGCAGGGATGGAGTCAGGAAAGCCAAAGCTCAGCTGGAGCTGGATTTAGCAGGGATGTGAAGGGAAGCAAGAAGGGCATCTCTAAGTTCATCAGCAGTAAAAGGAGCAGAGGACCTAGCCAGAAAGGACATGGAAAAGACAGAGAAATTATTTCTTTGCCTCTGCCTTCAAGCTTTTCAGTTGCATGAGGCTACTGTAACAGTCTGCAGGAGTGCAGCATTACCTACAGCAGAGGAAGACAGCACTTAACCCATCTGGACGTATACAATCTGTGGAACCAGGTGAGATACCTCCAAGGGTGCTGATGTTGCAGGGAAGCTGCTACTATCTTCAAAAGGTCAAGTCAATCAGGGGTTTCTGATGACTGGAAAAAGCCAAACATCACACCCATCTGGAAGAATAACAGGAAGGAAGATCTGGGAGACTGAAAGCTGGTCAGAAACACCCCATTCCAAAGAAGGCTCATGGAGTAAATGCTCCTGGAAGCCACTTCCAAGCAGGTCAAAAGAGAAACAAGGAACAAGCAGCACAGATTGACCAGACTGCACCTGGCCAGGTGGACTGCCAGGCTTGCGCATAGAGGAAAGCAGTGCATGTTGAGCACCTTGACTCTAGCCAGGCCTCGCAGACTGTGCCCCGGCAGTTAAACTGGTGAAATACGGGCAGCACTTGCAGGAGACTAGTAGCTCATACAGCACTGGGGAAGTGGTTAGTGTGCTGGAGAGAGAGGCTGCTAGTCAGAGGGCCCTCAACAGGATGGAGAAACGGGCTGACAGGAGGAGCACGCAGTTCAGAAGAGCGAATGCAGCCCTGCGTCAGGCTGGAACATTCACAGGCAGCAAGACAGCCTGGGGCTGAGGTGCCAGAGAGCAGCTCTGCAGAAGCAGTCCTGGCAGGGCCAGCAGCCAAGCAGGGGAGACCAGGCCAGCCGCGTCCTGGGCTGCCCTAGCAGGTCCCTCAGGGACTGGTTACTTCCCTCAGCCCTGGCAAGCCCACGCGCGCAGCACCAAGCCCACGAGGAGCCCCTTCGCCCCAGACCGACGCTGCCGCGGTGCTGAGGGCGCAGGAGGGTCCCCCGGGGGCTGCACCGCGGCCACGGCCACGGCCCTGCCCTGCGGAGCACGGGGGCATCTCCCGTGCGCCCCTGCCGCCCCGAACGCGCCAGCCGGGGGCTGCAGGACATTCACCTCGCAGACCAAAACACATGAGTCCAGCTGCTCGGGGATGGCTTTGCACCTGGACAGTTGAATACGGTGACAGTGACAATTGAAACAAAATATACGAGTCACCCATCTGATGCAGAAAGGTTTTGCCTAACATACGTAATATTTTCTGTGTTAATGTGTTGGTGTGAGACTTCAAATTTGTTTGTGATTTTTTTTCTTCTGTTAATGCAAGCAAGGAACACTGAAATTATCACTATTGGAGTGTGCAGGTGTTTTAAAATCCACAACAAGCCTTTAACAGTTAGAAATTAATATGAAATATATAAATTTAAACAACAAGCAGTAGATGTTGTTAAGACATGCAGGAATTTCCCTTATTGAACTAGGTGCGACATATATATTTCTTTGCATCTTCCGGCTGCAGCTATAAGTAATAAAAAAACTTTTTTTTCCCCCTGATGATTACTATAAGGGACTCGTTAACAGATTTTCTCCTGAAATTCAGCATGCATTGTGCATGCAAGATTCACAGAGCAGCTAGCAGAACGATGCAGGATCGATCTCTTGTGGTCAGAGCTGCCTGCAAGAAGACGTATTTCCGAACAAGGCGCGTTTTCAGTGCCTGCCGGCTGCGTGGGCGCTCCGGGCCACCAAGTTCGTTCCCCCGCGTGGGTCACCCACGCTCAGAGGCCGCGCGAGCCCCGCGGCTCCCCCACGGGCCTGCACCCTGCAAGCTCTGGGAACAGCCTCTTTTGTCACAAAAAACAACTGCTTAAAAATACCCGTGCTTCTGTTCTGAAGAAGTATCATTGTGGTAATGTTAGTTTCAGCTTAACACCACAGTCTGAGGTCTGTCTCACTATTAAGTATGGGATATCCCTCCATTTACTCTATCCTGACAAGTCTATTTTCTCCGCTGTTGGAAGTTGAAAGAAATCCATCTTTGCTCTCTGTGGATTCCACCAAAGAACCATTAGGTTAGAGGGGTTAGGGAATCCCTTCCCACCTCAAAGCAAGACCTTTACTGAAATTTTGCGGGCCCCTGAGAAGGACCCCATCCCTCTGCACAGGGGACAACGGCACTTTTCGTGCCTCCGCTTTCCACACTGCTGCATCCTCTCTCTCTGTCCTCATCTGGACAGCAGCAGCCTTCAGCTTTCATTAGGGGCACGGCACTACGGGCGCTTCCTCTTCACTAATCGAAACACCAGACATGAATTATTTGAGCGGTCATCTCTGATGCCCAGACACTGAGATGGGAAACTGCTGTAGAAAACTGCAATCAACTCACTTCAGCAAAAAGGCAAAAAAAAAAAAAATCAGGCATATCAATTAAACAAACAAAGTGTAAAGAAAAAAAAATTTCAAATGAAAAACCCTGAAAGAAAAAGTTTAGAATTTTATTGTGCTTTCAACATTCACAAAAGAAATGTATTAACTTTATCTAAGCCGACACCAAGACAAACCAGCACTTAAGCAGGTAAAATATTTACATGAAGGCCCATTAAGCCTATTAATGGCTTAATTAAACCATTAAAACACTTCAAGAGTCACAAACAAAAATACTTTCTCAAACAACTATCTGTTCTGATTCTTTTGCAGGGTTACTTAGATCTACTAAAATACATGCAGGGCTTCAGATGCACCTTCACAAGGGTACATATGCCAATGCTAAAAGAAAACTAAGATACAAATGGAAATTCTGTTCAGGTTAGAGTGGATAGAATGAAAAGCACTGAGACATATTAAAAATTCTCATTTCTGTTTTACAGATTTAAAGATAATCTGACTATCTTAAGAGTGCAGGCATTCCAAATGTACCCAAATATTTTTAACTCTACCTATTACACCATTTATTATGATTTGCCTAAACTCACTTGCTAGAAGCATTGGCAAGGGCAGCCAATGCTTCAGCCCTTCTCAATCTGCTCTCGGGCTGAAACTCCTTCCCGACCATCCGTCCCTCAAGGCAGTGTTTTCCAAGGCTGGGGACTTACATGCAATGAGTTATTAAACGTCACTGGTGCTGCGGCCTTCACGAAAAGCATTCAGAAGAGGAGTGGGTTTTGCCACGAGCACCTCTTTTCCACAAACCCCTGCCCGTAGTGTAAAACTGGCACAGAATAATGCCCGGGCCACAGTGCCTCTCCTCCCTTCACATGGGCAGAAACATTTTAAGAAGCTACTAAGTTGATCTGGGTTAGAATCAAGCTGGGCTGTAAGGTGGTGGAGACTTTAGTGTTAATTACTTTCATTAGTTTTGTTATGTGCACACACAAGGAGCAGGGAGAGACAATGAAACAGAGACAGCGAAGCCATAAGGAGCCCACTGGTAGGACCTCGTTCTGTGGGAGTAAATGGACTTGATAAACAAACTAGTGAAACTCTCTTGGTTTGTGATTAATAACAGCGCCTGCTCAACGCAAAGCCGTGCTCTAACTAGCTCTTGTGCAGAGGAGGGTATATTCCTGGTGTATAATCCCAAGCACCCACTCTAAAACACAGAAATAGGTCATTTTTGAGACCTGAGACAATAGTGTCATTTAAAAATGTAAGAATACAGCAAACTCTGCTCATTATCAAATACAGAGTATTCAGGAAAAAAAATATCTAATAAATGCTACTTTATTCAACTAGTCTGTCATTCTTTTTCATTTTATGTTCTATTTTAACTAGTTCAAGTAAAAGCCAGTAGCCACCCTCCATTCCTCTGCAGCCTCAGGGATGCAATATGTTTACGATACCCCATGTTTTCAGTTGTAAATGCCTGGCCTGATCAACACCATAATGTAATTTACTAGGAGTTTGTACAATAGCATCCTTCAGTAAAACACCTAAAAAATTAGCAAGTCAATTTAAAGGGAAAAACAACTCCCTATTAAATCCTATTCAGACCTGCTACTTCTCTCCAGGCCAAAACATACATACATCTACTCACCGGCAGTCTTCCTCTTTGTGATGCTAACAGAACAATTTAAAAGGATTGCACGCTTAAAAATGGAGCTGAAATTTAAGTATTGTGGGGCAAGGGGATTGGAGCTCACTTGGTATTGGTACAGCCTCTTTTATTTCAGTTTACAGTTGCACTGCTGTAAATAAGAAAAACAGGAATACTGCTGGCTGCACTGGAAATTCTCAGACCAATGGACATTATGAAAGCTTTTTCCTGTAGAGTCTTGCAAGGCTTGCAAATCACCTTGTAGAATCTGAAGAAATAGCACACGACGCTCTGCAGTATATGGCATTTGTCACAGTTCTTGTTTCCAAACTGTGTGTTGTGGTTCTCTCAAAGCATTCTAGAAATTTCACACCCCTCCATATCTACTTCAGTCTCAATCGTTTTATTTGTATGTATGTATTTATGCATGCATGTGAGGACAATAATGGAGAAGGCAGAACTATGGAGTTCATACTGTGTGCTTTTAAAAGCAGCTCTTCTCAGGAGCATATTGGTAATGCTTTTCTAAAATACCAAGGGCAAGCTTTAGTGGCTTACTTCTGTGCTGGGCTCCCACCATCTGTATTTCTTCAGTAATTACTGCACTGCAATTAATTCCCATCCCCAGATTAACGATGACATCTGGAAAAGCTGCTGTATGAAACTCAGAAGAGCAAGAGCACAGCTCCAAAACTGTTGGCTTTGTTATCATGAAAATAAGTCTATTTTTACAGCAGGTAAATCATCAGGAATCACAGACTAATCATCAGTGAACGGTACTTAAATCCAGAGCTGCTGAAGTGATAAAAGACATTCTAATGAGATCCAAAAGAGCCACATGTTTAAAAACATAACCAGAAGAAAACGAACAGTATCTTCCTTTAAATAGATATGAAAAATGAAGGTATCTCATTACAATGAAGAACCAAAAGAAGTACGTTGTGTCCACATTATGAAGATAATGACTTCAGTCAAACCAAAATCTTTTGATTTGAGATATTCACAGTTGGCTTTTAATTACACATAGATACATAGAAAAAGTTACCTTGTATAGACCAAAGAAGCCTAAGTCCCGTAGGACAGTGAGGGCACTAACTCGTGGACCAGTAGTAATTTCTCCAGCCACCTGTAATCGAATCTTGACAATTTCTAGTGGGTTGGTAAAGATCACCTGAGATCCTCCAGCCTGAAATTAAAAGGGGAAGACAATACGTTAACTATCAACTATTAAATTATATGTAACATTCATGCTGTTGTATTCAACAGAAGACATTTTGATCCTGCTGCGGTCAGTTAAGCTACTAGCAGACATGAATTTTAGTAGCAGTCAATAAACTGCAGTTCATAAGGTAGAAACCTACCCCACACGAGGTGAATGGTCAAGAAGGAGAGAGGAAGCAGCTCAGCCAGTGACATTGCAGTTCATCAAACAGACACTAGCTCAATTCCTGCTGCAAGAACACACTCACCAATATCAACCTTTTCAGTACTGCCAAGCCGAGAACATTGTAAAGCAAGTCATAAAATGAAAGGAAGAATTAGTAGCTAAGTCAAGAAACTGAGATCTGCACGCCAGTACTTCGAAAGTGAAAACATACTACTGAGGAGTAAGAGTCTGGCAGGGACTTCTTCAATTCTGGCATGAGCTCATGAAATAAGAACACATCGATTCCAAGGGCCAGAACTGCAGATAATCTTTTGCTTCTTTAAAGCTCTGCTGCCTTACAGGTTTTAGTGTCATTAAATGCTGTTTAACAGTCTGACCCCACATCATTTGTGCACCAGGTAACAAAGAAAATGAAGGTCTACAAACTGAAGGACTTGATTAATCATGAACTCTAAATGATTTAATATTTTTGGTGTATGTTTGTTTGCAAGATGTCAGTCAACAATTTCAAAATATAGTTAGATTTAAATCACAATAGTGGCAAGTATATCATACTTAAAGTACATCTTACTTGCAATATGAAATGTAGGATATAACCTTTTTGCCATACTGATGGATCCTGCATTAAAAATTTAAAATGAAAAAGACTATTGCCTGACATAACTGAAATGTATTCAAATAATTCAAACTCCATCTGGCAAAATTCATCAGACTGTCATTCCAGTCTGATTTCTCTTAACTGCATGGCCCAAGAGCTCTTCTCTATGTTCTAACATCACAACCTGTATAAAGGGTAACCCCTAATCCCTCACAATAAAACAAGTACTTTTTTTTGCAGAACGTAATGACTAAAATTAAATAAATTGTATTTAAAAGCATTTGCATCTAGCCATCTCTAGCATGTAAATGCTACAAGCAAGTCTTTTTCAAGTTATCAAAACGTTAAAAGATTTAATCATACTTCAGATTAACTATCATTCAAAATAAAAAGTTATGCACAGTAATATGGTTTTAATAATGTGCCGAAGAAACAGCAAATCGCACAACCAACAATTCTTGCCTACCACTTAGACTGAGCGTACACAGTGTGGTTACAAATTAAAGTCTTTACATAACCCCCAAAATATCCCAAATGTTTCCTATTTTGACCAGAAAAAGCATGCTCTTGTGCAACTCAACTGGTTTTGACTTTCAAATTGGCATAATTTAATTTAACTGCATTTACCAAACCAGAATCCTGGTACATATAAAACTGCTATTCTTCTTGCCATCAAAAATTAGAATGATAAATTATTTGGCACATTTGTTGACTTCAGTTTTGCACTAAAAAGAAACATATTAAGTAAATAAGTTTTCAAAGAACTGAGATGGTTTCTTTTACTTATCTACTCATCTTGCAAAAGCTTCAAAATGAAAAAAAAAATCTTGGAAAGCTCTTTATGATGAATTATAAATTCCTATGTAATAAACATTTTGGTCTATGTATTACAAATATTAAGTGTTCTCACATGACATTATACATTTTTCTTCTTAAAAGGATGAAAGCCCAATGCGAGGTGATAATATTCATTAGTGAGCTTGCTATACCACAGCTCTCCTCTAAAACACACTATTTAAAAACTTCCATCAACTGATCTACATGAGCGCAAATAAACTATTTTCTCTCAGTGTGATCATCTTGCAGGCCATTGTGCCACGACGCCATGGGAACAACTCCTTTAATTTTCACGATGGGAAAACTGTATCGAAATTCAAGAGATGACAACAAAATTGAAGTGCAGTTTATGCTTATTAATGCACTAAAACACTGGGTAATTTACAAATCTATAAAAATACTTGCATGTGTAAATGTGGATGCCATATTTAGAGAAAGAATCCAGAAAGATATAGGTGATTTTAAAGGAGAATACAGGCCAGTAAGGTCCGAGTTGCTCTAATGGCAACAAGGAGAGCAGCCAGGGACAGGGGGCACTTACACCCTCTTATTTAACCACCCCGTGGGTAACTGCACCTCCTTATCCCCAAGCATACCCAGAGATGGCCACTGCACCCTCGAATGAAGCCACTTCTTTCTTGCCTAGCTCCCTCTGTCTCACTCGGCATCACACTTGGAGTCTCATAGATATTCGTGCTCATGTCCTCGCTGCATTCCCATGAGGAAGGTGCCTTCACTCTGGTTTTACGGAGGGGAGCTGAGGGAAGAGGCTAATTGGGAGCCCAGCAGACAGAAGTGTGTCCCCAGCTCACACAGCGGGTAGCAGCCTGCAAAGAAACTGCTCTGGATGAGCACCCAGAGCCACAGCCCCATTGCTGCTGTATTCCTCCTAAATTTTTACCTCCTGAATGAAATACAGTGAAAGGCAATCTCACTAATCTTGTTCCTCCAACACACCTCTTCAAGGTGTTTGCATGAATTATTATCGGGACAAAAAAACAGACAAAAACCTCATCATTCTATCCATTTTGCTTGGCAAAGAAATTTAACGTTAACTTCTCCTGATCTGCTAACTTTTGCCATTAGAAGTGCATCTCATTTTAAAATAAGCTCCCAAAGGTTAGATATTTTCAAGTGCTTTTTGGTCAGAACAAACTGTTTCAGTTCAGCCAGTTCAAGCTTAAAAATTTCCTTCACCAAGTGTAAAAAAATCATTCTAGGATAAATTTCACCAACTGTTTTACCAATTGGTTCTTCCCAGTGATGCCAATTCTTCTATATTGAAGTTAAAAACTTGATTACTCTCAATTGTGAATCCCATTTCACATCTTTCAATCATTTAAAGTAACTAATGATCTGAACAGAAGAAAAAATAGCCATTATTTTTCAGTTATTGTAATGTTTTTAAAACAAGAACGGTAATTTTGACTTATTTATAGGAATATATATATACACTACACAGACAATTATTTGTAAGCCTCACAAGCCGTATTTTTCTGCAAGAATTTAACATTTCACCTAATTGCAACTTAGTTCCTTTCTGAAACACCACGAGCATATATGGTCTTGTTTGATGTAAAGCAAGGGGCAAAGGGAAAACACCTCCATCTTCCAAGATTTCCTAATACACAAATAACTACAGGAAATCTAAATGACTAAAAACATTCAATGTGCTTTAACAGACAGACAGCTAGGTAGGCATACACATATGTGTGGATTTAAAAAAATAACTTTTTTTGTTTATTTTTGCCATTTTTAACTCTACACTTGGTATGATATCACCCAACACCTCTCGATGGCAGTATAACCTTGGACAGTAACACAGTATTGTTTATCACAGTCTTTCTTTCACAGGAGTTCTTTACTCCTTTCCTGAATGGAAGAAAGCAGTAGAAAAAGTTCAGGTATACTTTTTGTCCATGGGGAAATTCAAGCCACTCTCCAGTGGGGGGGAAAAAAAAAAGAACGGCTTCATAATAAACAGGGATGTTGTTAAGTGACAGAATATTTTCTACTTCTGCAAATGTTTAAATCACCCTGTAATAAACCTTACTGGAAATTAAGCAAATTTTCAGCGCCATGACTATACTAGGAAATTTACATTCTTTATAGTGCAGCAGCATTTTGTGCACCCACAAGGTTAGGTAAGAAGGGAGTATGTGCCAGACACAGCTCTGCTGAACAGGACTGCAAGTGTCTGCATGGGAGGGCTGCAGTGCAGTTTCTGCACTGAGCAAGCACAGAGCTTGGTGCTGAGGAAGGAAACTCCCCGCATTTTCACAGTTCCAACCCACAGTGTATCCCGGTAAAAGGACTAGATTCTTCTCCTTTCATGACAATTAATACTCAGCTGCGCTAGTGTCTCTAGCCTTGATATTTATCAGCTCCTAAAAACATCTTTGCCTGTTGTCAGCTAAGAGCACCTAGAGGCAGCCTCGATCTGTCTCCTGCCTCCCATCTAGCTTGTCCCTTAGCAGCTCTTAAGATCTTGTTCACAGCTGAAAATAGAGATACGAGCGTGATGAAAGTGTTAATACTTCCCAGCAATGTAGGATAGCAATTATGACATTAATGGCTACTATTAAAATACCTATGCAGTATGTTACATAATTATCCCAAATCGACCTGCAGAATAAACCACCTGCCTCACCACGCTTACTCATTCAATTTACAAACAGATCAATAGGTGCAAGCTCTACAATTTTTAGTCAGCTGTTTATCATATTCCTTAGTCCCAAGTCCTTACTCCTTGCCAGCTGTCCAAAAAACAACTTGTTTTCCTCTGTAACAGCTATCATCTTAACTAAAGCTAGGGTTCCTCATGTACTCAGTGTTGGCATACACAATATAAAGATGGTTCCCTGCCATTAAAAAAAAAATACCAAAAAAAAGGCACTCAAAGGAAGTAAGAATTACCATTCACAATGTACAATAAAGAGTAACTAATGCACAGAACTTAAATGATTTACCACAAAATCACATACTAAGTCTATAACAAAATCAGGCTTGGAAGCCAGATTTACGAAGTGCCACTGCAGCGCTTCAAACTACCCTGAAAACTCTTGGAGCTCATATGGCAAAAGATCTCAAGATTCATCAAGATGAATTTTGTCGAGCTGCTGCAAAGGTGATTTCATGACGGACTTGCCTGTTACCAGAAGAGCTGCTGAATAACAGACATCTGTCCAAAGTGACTGTTTTTCTTATATATTTCCAAGGCGACAACCTTAGTTCTTTGGCACTGTACATCAAGGGCAAGCCTGACGGGGCTCTCAAAAGGTCAGTTCCGTGTTACGTGTTTTTCAGATAAAGCCGGGCTTCAGAAACACTGGCCATTTCCTGTCCCCTCTTGTCTGCATCCTATCTGCGCAGGATTCGGATAATGCTCTTCAGCAATGAGGGCTCGTACAGAAAATACCTTTGCGGCAGATCCCGAGGAGATTTCCCGAGCCCTCAATCATCTGTGTTTCACTCCCCTAAGCAGTTCCTGCTGCTCAGGCAGCACCGTGTTTTTCCCAGCTAATCTGTCTTGTCTCTGAGCACAGATTCCTCCAGCTCAGGCGGAGCCTCTGCCTTGGTAATTCCAACCGGGAACGCTGCTCTCATCCAAAAGCCTTGTTAATGCCCCCGTGTACATGAACAGCAAAGCAAGCCCCTCACAACGGTCACATTAAAGTGCTCGTAAACGGGACTGCCATTAGGCCGAACAGAAGCCCGTTCCTGCTACTGCTTCGGACCGGCTCGCAGGACACGCACCAGTTGGGAGGATTTCCTCGCAATAGCTTATTCACAGCACGGCTGAACAGACATAAAGGAAAGGACAGGTTGTTTACAGACACTGATCGGCTCGGCAACAGGGAAAAAAATCAGAATTGTGGATTTGATATTTTCTACTTTATAGGTAATATAATTCTTCAGAAGCCTAGCCAAAAAATCCAAGTGGAGCCTACTTGATTGGCATTATAAAAGCAATTAAGTTACAGACCTGTCAAATATGTTAACATTTGGCTCTGTCTGCCTTTACTTGTCTATTTTGACTAGTTGTGGAATCACTTAATGATTTACAGACCTTCCAAGTCTTAAGGTATGGTAGCTGCATTAAAACTATGACCCATTATTTCTCGGCCACATCATAAATTACTGTGACATCATAAATATCTTCTCTTTTTTTTTTTTCCTCATAGAAAATTAGATTTTAAATCCTGATTTGCGTTTGAGGGTTTTTTTGGAACCTATTCTAGTAAACACTGAAATATCTTACTGCCTTTAAAATAAGCAGTAATGAGGAATAGGAGAAACGGATGTGTAATAAAATATAATTGTCAAACCAATTATATGTTTTAAGCTATAAAATATCATCATGCAATAATTTTCAGTCTTTTTTTCTAATACAATGGTAAAGAAAAAGATTGAATGCTTTTCAAATGGAAAGAATATTAAGCATGTTTGTTGGAGAAAAGGGTTTTTAAATACAATAATCTGTCATACAATCAGCAACATAACAGCCTAAACCTGTTCCTCTCTCCTTTTTATTTCTCTTTCTCAATATGTAAAAAAAAAAAAATAATAATAATAATTTGGGGGGGGGTAAAAAGGGAAGTCAAGAGGAAGAGGAGGGGGAAGAAAAAAGGAAAGCATCTCTAATTACTTATGGGAAAATACTTTTGGAAAAAAAAATAAAATAAACTAACTTACCCAAAAGGAAAATCCAAAACAGACTGAAATCACATTCTAAGTTCTTAGTGCTTTCAGAAAGGCCAGTTTAAACAAGCAGGACTGGGTGAAAGATTCAGCAAACTATTTTTAAATGATCTAGATCTACAAGGAAACATGGGGTGAGGTCAAAGCAAAGCAGAAGCTTCCCCACCCCTCAGTGTTCCCTCCTGGAGGGCTCTCATGTTACTCTATGTCCCTTTTCTGCAATCCAGTATCAGGCTTAAACCCCAGATTAGCTGCAAATTAGTTGAGGACAATTAAAACAGAGTGGAATTGGAACACAACTAGTTAGCAAATGGGAAGACAAATTTAAGTTCAAATATGTATCGTCTACTTTGTAATAAAAGCTTAAGGATGGTTTGAACTACTACACTGAAAATAGCTACAATTCAAGTGCACAGTGTTTTGGGGGAAAATTTTTCTTTAAAGCTCTTTAATTAATTATGCTATACTTTGCTATATCAATTATATTAAATATACTTTAAAAATAAAAATAATTAAGCTATTTAAGTAAATTTATATAAAGAGAAAATAGACAACTTTAATTTTAATTATGAATTAAAAAAAAAAAAGTGCCTTTCAAACTTTTCCTTAAACAAGAAATGTGAATTTGGGGCTTTTGAGCATGCATGTAGAACTCCCCTTGACAGTAATGGAAGCTACACTCACCGACTGCAGGGAGAATAGACCTCTTAAAGTAAATCTGCTAAGAGTTCAAGAAATACACACCATTTTCCTTCAAAGCTAATATGAGTAATCACAAAGAACACCATTATTTCTTAACTATCTCAGTAAGCTATACCAAAACTTTTATGTCTGATGGCGGTTGTTCATTTTTTTCGGATATCACACAGAGATGATTTTTTCCCCGGCATACATAATGCTGAGTTTCATTTTACCCATAACTCAGCTTTCCTTGCCAAATAAAATAAAATAAAATTTTATCAGATTTAAGTTTCTGAATGAAAACAAGAATGACACTTTCAGTTTGCTTTACCCTGCAGCTTAAAAAAATGTGGAGTTTTGCAAATACGGTACCTAAGAAGAGTGTAGGAGTTGGAGTGCTCCCTCCCTCTACCTCTCCTACACTGCTACAGAGAAAAAGCAGCTCAGACCTGGACTTATCTTTATTTCTTTCTGAAACATAAACAAATGTTGTGAGTAGTTGAGCATTAAACAAGCTACACTGGATTGGCTGTTTGGCAAATTTAATCTGTAATTTCGTATCATATTCCTATACATGAATTAATTCTGAGTGGATTTTGCACACTTTTAAGATGAACTCCATCTTAACCATACCTAATTTTTATGTTCCATTGCAGACCTAAGGTTGCCCAAGCAGGTCCAATGTTTTTCAACTTTATTACGATTCCTATAAAACCTCTAGAAATATGCCTAAAATTGTCTTGACAACTTAAATAAAAGCAGATCTGCACGGGGTCTGTAATTGTACTGTGATACATGATTTAAACTGGCTAATAGTGAGCACACACTGAGCAGCTGGGAAGGAAAAAGACTGCGAGTCTCAGAAAGAGGAGGGAGAGCAGAAGGAAAGGGTACGAAGTAAAACATTTTTCCCCTCTCTTGCAGAACATTAGGCCTTTGATTTATCTAGATATTGATCTACTAAATTCAGACAAGTCCATGTATATTTTATAGCCATTTCTTTTCAGTAATACTACGATACTTCTCCCATTTTTCTTAACATTTTGCTTGTATTTTTTGATCATTACTTAGAATCTTTGCACAGTTAATTCCAGGCACAATGTGAATTCTTCAACTGAATGTGGAACTGTTTTCCTCATAGAAATAAGCAGAATGATCAACCTCAACTAAGGTTTTCAGCAGTATCTTAAAACCTCAAAATATCTATGCTGCTTTTACAAAGTGACAATATTAATTAGCTAATATAACTCAAAAGAAGCGGATAATATTGTATCAAAAACACGACAATTTTTTAATCAAAAAACTTGGATGAACTTTAAGAGAAGTATGCAGGTAATCTCAGTTTAAGTATTGATTTTTTTTCTTTAAAATATGAAATACATTTAAAGAACAGAAAAAACTGCTTCAAGAACATTAATATTGGAAAAAAAAAGATTTCAAATTGTACTTACAGCTTACCCAAACTCATCCCTTTATCCAAGAATTCCTTAAGGTAAGTTACACGATTAGTTCAAATCAATCCTTACATATTTTTCCACATTTTAATTTGAGGAGATTTTAGGTCAGCTCTGTGGTATAGATGTTTCCCAATCACAGCTCGCCAGTATCACCACCACGGTGGTGATTCCAAGGTCTTGGAAGCAAACCTTTTACTAGTCTGTTAATCACAACGATTATGCAGAAATTGCATAAACTGATGCTTAAGATAGGAGAGTTCTAATTACAAGGTAGAGACCATATTTCACAGCAGTTGCTGGACACTGTGCAGTCTTGAAGCTGTATGTATTTTCATGATTTTGCTAACAAATTCCATAATCACTAGAAAAATCTCTTGCAAAAAAAGAATGGAAATTTTGAGTCAGCATAGCAATTTATATACCAATTGTCCTTAAGATTCTGCATAAAAATATAAAGTTTATATTTTAAATGTGTGTGGGGAGTCTCAAAAAGAAAGAAAAGAAAAAAAAAAAACAGCCACCCCAGAAAACCTATCACTTTCAGATTCACATAATAAAAAGTGAGGCTGTTAGCTCAACTAAGTGAGGCCTGGTCATGAAGCAAAAGATCTTTCTACTTTTTCTTGCCTTTTTCGCAGGAGAGAAAACAGTTTACACAACACTAAAGGACTTGTTCGATGAAACAATCAGCTTTAGCTGCAAGTGCACAAGCCAGCCATGTGTACTAATTCTCAGTAATTAGGAGGCAAAGAGAGCTCCTTAGGGACTTAAAAGTCAACCCTGGCAGAGTGGAGCTATTCAGGTGATACTGACCCCTTTAAAGCCCTTTGTGTTACTAAACAACCAAACATATCCAGGCATCCGCTTGGTTGTCCCTGTCCTGCATGCATAGGGCTGACATTAAAACCACGGAAATCCAGCACGCGTCCCAGCACATGCATAATCCACTCGAAAGAAATGTAAATGCAGAAAAAAAGGAAATTTTACATCTTTCTTTGTAATACAATCACAGCTGAGATAGATCTAGATGTGCCGAGTGGAACTGTGGTAGGGCAGGTTTCTTTAATAAAATTCATCTTACTTGGCTGCCCTTTTTTTAGACTCTAACACATCATGCTCTTTGCCTCCCACATAAGTGATTACTACATTTTCAAATGAGGTAAAATCCAAGCCTGAAAATTTTCAAAACGATTCTGTAGTCTCATTAGTGCTTCCACGGGAATCAAAAGTTTCACTTCAACTCAAACAGAAACAAAAAGTTAGGCCGATGCAATGCTGAAAACTTTAGGAAAAAAAATCAACTTTAGCATCTCAGATTTTTCGTGTATATTTACACCAACACAGAAAAATTAATCTCTTTTCCCCCCAAACTAGGCTCTGCTTGTAATGACAGTCTCTGTTGCTAGTCTGAATTGGGTTTAAAATTACAAAAAAAAGACCACCTGCAGAAGAGACAAGTTGCAACCTATCTACCTGGCAGGAGACTATGCCCTTAAGAGGAGCACTCCACTTAAAAGAAAACGCAGGGCATCCTGCCACCGCACGTCTGCTGCTAAAGCCTTATGCAGCATCTCACTGTTAATATTATATTTCAAATACCAAATGGGACAAGCCAACATTTACAAAATGTTTAAAATATGTCTCAAGCCACCTATCTTTTAAAGCAGATCCTTAGTTTACAAAGACCACTGGCAAAAGCAGCCTCCTGAATGACAGCTCTCCACAAGGAATACGACTAGTACTACACTAAAAAAACTCCACAGCAGTCAGTAAAATTAAAAATCTAGATCAAATGACATTTTAAATGGAAAAAAATGCTGAATTCTATGTGGCCACTATGTTCATAAGATGTTTTATTAGTGTGAGGGGCAAATACTTTTTACTCTGCAAGTACTTTATTGCATTTCTTCTGCATTTACAGCATGGACTTATTTAGGACTTGAGATCCACATTCTTCTCTCCCACCTCCCCCCTTCTTTTCTCTTCTTCTTTTTTTTTTCTTTTCCCCTCCACTGAATGCTCCTAAAGTTACAGAACAAGGGGATCCTACCTGGCAGTCTACAACAGGTCAGTGATCAAACAGAAGGAGCAGTCAGGGAGCAGCCAAATCCTGCCCCATCTCCTGAGAACTACAGCACGGCGGCAAGGCAACACCGCCGCTGCGCCTGCTGAGGCTGAGATACAATTATTGGTTTCTAAGTTGTTGTTCAGTGTAGTTTTCAACACAGGTAGAAGCTGCTTGAAAATGTGACCTCATCTGTCTTATGACAGCAGAAACAAAGATGGATTGAAAGTATACCAACATTGCTCTGCCCCAGTGATCAAAGCCAGTTTAAATAAACAATGTTCTTTATCTATAAAGTGCGCTAGGCTTTGAACAACTACTCATTTTATTTAAAGTATTTACATTTGCTTGAACAAAATCAATACCGCAGATAAAGCAGGCTGTGATATGAACACACAGAACTAGACCAAAATGTGAAATATTATCATTTATCCAGTAATAAACCAGTTGTTCATTAAGATACTACCTTGTGCAAGGAAAACAATCTTAAAAACTTAGTGGGTTTTAAATACAGCCTACATTCAAGGACTACATTATGTACTCAGTTAACATGACACAGCCTACGTCTGCTGTGAACTCAGGGAAGCATGAGTAGTTTTTGCCATTTCAAAAAGCTGGTATCACTGCAAAAAGTGAAAATTAGTGGGCGCAACAACACATCAGGAAAGAAGTGACGTGGCAGAGTGGGTGCCACAACGTAGTAACTGATTATTAACTTCTGGAAAGGTTAGCATGAATCCTGTTTAGGTCATAAGCTACAGCCAACATTAATAAAGTCATTCTTTATTAAGGAAACAAACTCTAAGCTGTGAGAATTATATAAAGCAGTTGAAAGGCAGGATGCACAGCAGCATTTACCCTTTCACTGAGAACGTCTGGCATATCTAGGAAAGAACTGAGATGCTCTAGCAGAGTCTGCTTTCACTGGATCTGTGGTTAAACAGAGGCCTTAGTCTACAGAGTTCATCTTACACATAGTAGTTCCATATAGCTCGCGTGAAGGAAATTAAAGATACTTACGCAGCCGCCAGCAAGAATTTCTGCAGCCAATGGGACAGAGCCATCTTTAGTTCTAAACTTATCTCTCACAAAATCATTAACCTTAAAAAAGAAAAGAACACTGATAAATTAAAAGAATGGAAATCAGACCATCACCTGCACCTTTATGTATAAAAATTACATCCAGATCATGGATAGGGCTGACATGAAGCTACCAGGCTAACAGGTCCTAAGTAAATCTTAGGTTGTGTATGAAATATTGTAAAGCTGCCTATGTTTTTCTTTCCAATAAATTTGGAGTATCAGAGCATACAATTAGGAATTACTGGGAAAAAAAAAGATAATAGCATAATAGTCACTGCCTTAAATAACAACAAAACCATCGCCTGAAATTCAATATGATTAAATTATTTAAGATTTTGAAAATGCTTATTAAATTTGCAAATGTAAACATAGCTCCAAATAAATACCA
Organism: Crypturellus undulatus; assembly: GCA_013389825.1. Taxonomy (NCBI): domain Eukaryota; kingdom Metazoa; phylum Chordata; class Aves; order Tinamiformes; family Tinamidae; genus Crypturellus; species Crypturellus undulatus. The sequence goes on from VWPW01023374.1 coordinate 29,338, forward strand.
AAATGTTCAACAGGAATGCAATGCACAGCCCCAAATATCTCTTTATTAGAAAAAAATATACTAACTTTTGTGAATAAGCAGTATATTATGATTCGGTTATAACACGAAATTCTTCAATACCTTCAAATCAAATCATTCAAGAAACACAAAACCACACAAGGGAAACATTTAGGAACAAAGTGCAAGCAAACAAGTTCCTTTCTTATCGGCCCTTTGCTATAGGACCATATTGTATCTTGCAGTGTTAGAACTGAAAATACAGCAACCACATGCAGATACAAAAGCAAAGTCCCTTCTAACCCAATAAATACTTGATTATGTTTTGCCAAGAAATAAAACTGAAGGCCTGTGCTACTTACAAACAAGTAGATGAACTAAGCCAGAAGACTAAGACTTGTTATATCTTGGAGCAAATCCAGAAGTAAGAGTTTTCAATTTGATTCTTAAAAAAAACAAAGTAAGCATGAGACTGGCATGCCTCTTGTAATGTCCAAAAGGGAAATGCAAACAGCTGCTTTGTGCTTTTGCAATTATGTTTGCATCTGACAAAATCTCTGGAATGTACTCTGCTATGTTTCTGACACCTTAAATTAAAAATCCTAAATGTTCTAATCAGAATTAGGCAGACATAAAAACATGGAGAAACGTAAAAGCAATGCACTTGCAAACTTACAGTGAGTTTTATGGCCTTTTCTGGTGCTACTCCTAATAACTGCGGTAACAGACCTGTAACATGGAAAGAGAGAGTTCAATGCATGCAGTAACTTAGTATTTAACTAAACAAATCAACAACTATATGTGGAGATCACCACCTAGAAACAGGGGCAATTTTTACAGCAATTTTGTGTTATTATATTTAATGAGGGTACTTAAACATTCCATTTTGAGAACAAACTTTGTGCTGCCACTTCAAGTCTGAGTAACTTCCTATATATATATTTTAGTTACTTGAACTTTTTAAAAAATCTGTGATTTTAGATCACTTTACACTTGAACACCAACATAGATTTATCAATTATGTTTCAGTATCCTGCTCTACACTAACATCTTCTGCATTTTGTGTGTGCCTTCACACACACGTGTCTTCACATAAAAATTCAGATTTACTAATTAATCTTGCAAACAACAAGAAGTACGCATTTTAAAAATCAGGGTGATAGTGTACTTTTACTGCAGAAGCAAAAGTGTTAGATGGCACTACCTGAGGATATTGGGATAATAACAGTGCAAATGAAAATGCCAAACATTCAAATATACATGATTGCCTTTCTGAGCACTCTCCAATTCATCAGGTCTTACAATAAAGGAAGTTACGCTGTTACCTTCCCATACATGTAATTTCATATTTTATTCTGTTAGAAGTGATGCACTATAGAGCTGTAAGTGGGAATTTCTGACCACTGGCTTTGTTTGCTTAGGGTAAAGAGTCAGTATTTTGTAAATATTTAGATGAGGCAACCTAAAAGCACAGCAACCTCACCAAGAGGCCTGGAGCTCAGCAGGTATTGCAAGTGTTCCTCAGAACAAAACCCCCAGGGCACCATCCAGCCCTGGGAGAAGCAAGTCCTGGAGCTGCCCCCTTGGTTTCACTCAAACTCAAACAGCACCTCTGGGTACTTTCTGCAAAGCCTGAGATTTGCAGACTTTTGCTCCCTGATTTTATTCTTGGGGAAAAAGACAACAACTGCAGCTCCATGTTTAAGAGCTCACTGCAATGCATTTTGCCGAAGATTTAAATGTCAGAATAACAGAGAAAACTGTTTGTGCGCTGGATTAGTGTATTGCTTCCCTCTGCTACCATCCATCAGCTTTCTTGGTTCCTGTTCATTCCACAATAAGGAAAAGATAGCAGAGAATAGTGCCATTTGCCTTGGGGTTTCAGGACAGCCAGCCATATTTATTTACGCCTCTTAAAAATTTTGCACTTAGCTTAACATTTATATTTTCAAAATGTCAAAAAGAGAGTAATTCATTGCATATACAGCTGAGCACACAAACACCTAGCTTCTATTTAGAGGAGACAACTATGCTGAACTATGGTCGTAGGGATGAACATTCAAACAAACACATGCAAAGTTGCTCAATAAAGGGAAGATTTCGCAGAATTAATTTTCAAAATTTGAATTCCTGAATTAGTTTCAGTTGCATCGACAACTTGCATTTAGGACAGTCAGAACTGCATATACCACATTTTCCACAGCACTACAAAGAAAAGACAAGGGTAAACAGTGAATAGAATTTTTACAGTTTAGCCTAAAACAGACCAGATTTTGTTTGTAATTGCTACAATGTAAATATTCTGCCAGTCTAAATTTACATCTTTCTGAAGAAGGTATATGGCCTTGCATATTATGGCTATATTTTTTTTAATCTTCAGAGATTAAAAAAAAAGAATTATTTTATAAACACAGCACCTGATCCCAAGCCTACTGTTCTCAGTGGAAATTTTCCCACCTACTCTAGTAGATTTAGAGCAGGTCTGTAAATAGATGTTTCATTTTACAAGTACTGAGAGACCATTAATTTTAAAATAATATATAATAGATTACTATATCTAAGTAATACATAACATGATTGCTGGGTTACATCATATCAAATAAACCACAGAAAAAAACCTTTCTAAAATATTAAAATATAAAATTATAAAAAGTACCCCAATGGCATATAAATAAATATAAACAAACAAACAACTGAATAACTAATTAAATAAAAATATATAAATTTGCAGTTTCACACCCATCACAGGCAGGACAAATCAAATAGATTTTCATTACACAGAATTGAAGATGTACTTATCATTTTTCATATTTCAATACTTAAGACTTTGTGTATGTAAAGGCACTTGTAAAATCTTAAGAAAAACATGTTTATCTTGGCACAAGTTATTACTTCCCATCTGCTCCTTTCCTTTTTCACTCAAATCTGAACGGGACTGTTTTGACTCAAAACTTTCCACATGACTTTAGTGTGGAAGAGAAAATGTAAACTGAAAAGGTACAAGCTTTAAAAAAAAAGAAAGGTTCCCCTTCTCCCCTTCACACTTACTTCACTTGTAAGTATAATGCATACGTAGCTTTTAAAGCAGCAAAATTAATTTTAATTCTACATTTTATAGCTTTGCCAGTTACCAATTAGACCTCCTGTCTTTAAGTCAGTTGCTCATGGAGGCAGACTGTCTTTTCTTTTGTACTCTTATCTAAAATTACCTATATTAAATTCACTTTACTGAGCAATTTGTACATGGTACTTGTTCATGTTACACATTAGGATTTTCAAAACTATATTCCCTTTTCCTTGTCCTGTAGACTGGGGCACTGAAATACTATGGAAAGATTTCTGAGCTTTATAAAGAAGTTAAGTTTTGGAAGAGAGCAAACACATCATGGGCCACGCACCAATGCCATTTTCCTGAGCATGGAAGGAATATTTTAGCAACATTGTGCACCCACAGCTCAGCACCGAGCCATGCACAGAGGTAGAACTTAGAAGTTGGATGGTGTTTTAAAATTGCATTTTATACCATCACAGAATAATAGTTTGCACATAGTTGGCCTCCTAGTATAGAATACAACATAAAACCCAATTTACATTTCCAAGGCTCTTGAGCAGCAATTATCACACATCACTTTCAGGTATCTTAAAACTGCCAATGTATATATGGACATCAGACACACATATAGCAAGATTCTATGGGAAGCTGAAGGGATAATTAGAGAAAGCCCTGAAAACTGCATTTCGAGTTTGACGCCGTCTGAAAGCAGCCTGTTACGGTTTTGGATACAGAGGTGAGGGCTCACCCAGACCAGCTGGGGTGACAGCATTATGTAAAAAGGCTTACTGGGCTGAAGTATTTTTTCAGACTTCTAAAAGGGATCAAACTTTGGTTTCACATCATGTTACAGGCAAGTTTTTCAACATTTGAAACTAGTGTGACATATGGGAGAAAGGCAGTAAAAGAATATTGTCCAATTTTCTATTTAGGATACATGCAAGAAACTGGTTTAGAAGCCACTAATCCATCCAAGCACAGTTCCTTTACACCGTGCATGGGGTTATTTCTTTTGTGAAGGTTTTATGTGTTGACACAACTTTAAGAGCAGGATAACTCTTCCATTGCACAAAATGGTTCTTCACTGAATGCTTTAGGAGGGCAGCTTCTACCATGATCTCCTTGTACCATGAGTATGGGAGTCCTTCAGCAACAAAGGAGTTGGATAAAACTAGAAGGCTACAAGCACCATCTAACAAATTAAAACTAACAAGATCAAAATGATCAGAAATAACCAAGTCTTCCACAGTATCTCTTCTTTTTCATTCTTTACGAGAAGTGGGGTTAACTCAGATACACAACTGGTGATCATTCCAATGAGCTACACTGTCTCTGGATTTGATCTTCCCATGTAATTTTGAGCAAGTGTAAGCGACACTGCTAGATGTGAGACTGCTTAAGACTGTAAGACATCCTGTGACTCATTTAGGTGGTCTGAATACTAAAATAACATGAAGAAATATAGGTGACTCCTTCAGTTGGAAGAGACATTGACAGATTAGAGCCTTGATTTTTTTTTAATTCTGCATATACAAAAATATGTGCATGTGTTTCAAAATACACATTTCAGGTACAAATGTAGCCACAACAGTAAGTTATAGATACAAGAGATGCATATTCGTCTAAGTATTCTTAAATTTTTCATCTGCTTCTTTTTAAGATGTACACTTAAAAATGAATCTAGACAAAACATTCGAACAAGGCATTTACAAAGAAATATGTATTATAACAATAAAAATTCTATGGAGGCTTATATTATGTTCACATTTTTAAAATCCAAGTGCCTTCTCCGTGGAAATACTGATTATCATGAGGACCAAGTTTGCATTAAAGAAAACTTAGTGCTCTCTCTATATCCACAAGATGGTGTAATTTATCCTTATCTGAGATTGGTGGTTTAGAACACAGTGGTTTTGCCCTTTTCAAATTTGGAATAGAACAACTGCAAAAAAATATATCAGCTCACTTCACTGGATGGAAGTCTGTGGCTTGTATTAATATCCTCTAAAAGGGTTCACTTCAGAGTAGGGTTTAGGACTCCTACTTGCTTTCCTATAGTACAACATGACAGAATTCACTGCTCCAAATTTTACCACTCTGAATTTTTAAATGATTTTGCATTGCTATACTCCCAGTAAATGGGGACAGCTCCATCAGTTACTACTCTCTTCTCCAGTGAAGAAGAACATTTATCTGTGTGTGAACACACTGGTGTAAAAAGGAGTACAAGTCACCAACTAGCAGCAAAAAGTCATGTACTCTACAGTTCATCTTACCTAATTTAGTATTTAAGATTGGAATGAGATGACTCACTATAACATTTCCACATTAAACTGGCTGAGTATGTTCCTTTCAAATCTTCTTGCCCTATAGAGTCTAACTGGGACCTTCATTTAGCACTCAGTTGCTCACTTTTCTCCCAATGTGACCTCACTCGAAATCTGGCAACAGTGCGAATTGACACAACTGTACAAAGGAAGAGTTTTTCTGCTTTTAAGGAGTTTTCACCATTTCAGTCTTTAAAATGAGAAGCTGAATCAGGATGTTCTTCATGCACAGGTCTGTTCAAATGCAGATCTCAGTTTGGCTCTGAAATGCTGGTGTTGGTTGCCACCACACCACTTCTTCCATGTAATCCAAAATAAGATTGTTGCCTTGGATTTAGGAGTTCAGCTCCACAAAACTGTCTGATTTTTCATTCTTCTTTGGAAACTTGGACAACAGTAAAGGGAGGTGATGGGGAATCAAAAGATAAGCTATGGTGATGAAGGCTAATAAAGCTCCTCACAAGTGGCAAAGACTAATTATTCTCTTTAAAACGTGATGAGCAAATGGAGTTAATCTGTTTTTGTGAGATTTATGAAGGATTTTACAGATGGAAAATCATTGTGTTTCAAAGTTTAAATAATAGAGGAACAGGTAATTGTGGAATTCTGCATTTTTATTCTTTCAGGATCATGGAAGAGACAGACATACATTTGCAAGGAATATGTTTTGTTCTCTTGTCAGTAACTGAGACTTTCTACAATTACGATTGCTACAAATCCCTACAAAATGGAAATCATGCCAATGCTCTCTTTTAAATTACCAGGCCTACTCAAAAAATTACCCCAAACTCAGTGAATTTAACAACAGAATTTTCTCTAATAGTGCTGAAACAATTACAAAATTCCTAGGTTGTGGAGAAGTTACGTAGTTGACTTTTGGTAACTCACACTGTATGTTACAGAGTGCATGATTATTACAATGTTTACTGCTAAAGTTGTTTAACACTGCCTTACAAAACTACCTGTGGTTTGTTTGCATAAAGCTTTGCCATATTAACATGTAACTGAAATCCTCCATACTTTGTTCCTGACTCAGGTTTAACCTGTAATACCCTCTATTACCACTATTACAACTATAAAACTATTCTTAAGAAGCAAGTTCAGTCTTTAGAGAATTCTTATTCTCAGAAGTTAAGAAAGTTTCTAAGCAAGTTCTCTAAAGAATGAAATAAATAAATAATAATGATAAAATAAAAATAATAAAAATAATAAAAAATAATAAGTAATAAACATAAATAATACAAATTTCAAAAATCATTCTCAAGAAGCACACCAATAAATCAGGATACTGGAAAATTAATGCATATATTTCTGTGCCAGAGAAGAAATAAAAGTCTCATGCAGCAATTTATGTTTATTTGTAGCCACTTCTACATTACCTGAACTTGTACCACTGATAACATTGATAACTGGGGCAATGAAAAAATAAGAAAAGGCCACCTAGTAGCTGCAGGCACTTTCTCAAGATGCAGGAAATTAGGATAATGTGGATCTTGGGACAAGTAAATATGGTTTCCAAGGTGCATCTCTCTATCAACTAAAAAGGGAACCTGTAACTATTAACTTCCTAAGCTGAGTGACTTGGCTAAAAATATAGAGCTAAGTGAGTTGAATCCCAGATAACCTCTGGCTGAACCAACAGGAACAAGCCAAGCAGAGGTATAAGTAAACTTTGATAAAGATGGCAATTTCCAACAATCAGTGAAGCAACACAGAATTGCTCAAAAAGACCTACTTTGTCACAAAAGATACCCAAGAACACGTGGTCGATAGCCAGCTACTCTAAATCTCTTTGGTTTTGAGTAGAAAGACAACAGGCAAGAAAGAACTGAGATCAAAAACGAAGATCAGTAACAGATGATTTGTCTAACTTCTCACCAAATAGAGGACAAAATATTTTTGTACTAACGACTCTTAGAGACCAAAATTGGCTAACATTTTGCCATAAGAAATTACTCTTGCTTCCTTACTGCAAATTGGGAGAGTAAGAACAAAAATGTCTCACAAAAATGTTCTCATTACAGCACAGTTTGCATTATTAGTAAGCTTGCAAACCCCTGATGTGGAACAGAACACGAATGTAAACTCCAAATGAGAGAGCTCAAATAAAGATGCAAAACCAGGTAAAATTAAAATCTGTAACAAAATGGGCTTGGGAATCCAGACTGGAACTGAACACTTCTTAGTATCTATCTTATGATTAGTATATGACATTATTCCAAACTTACCTCTATAAAGCCCAAAGAAACCTTCAAAACGTAGCACTTTCTTGAAGCAATCAAAGCTATTTTTGTACATAAGTTCTCCCACAAAAGATCCTGTAGATCTCTGGTTTTGCATTCGAGTTTTTACCAGATCAATTGGGTACACTGCAGTAGCTCCAACAGCTGCAAGTAAAATTGAAAAGATGATAAAGAACATAAGAAAAGGACATAGAAAAATATAATTTTGCATTCAGTGTTCTTTAATTGCAACTGTCTTCTTCCGTATTTCTACTCAATCACCATTTGCATCTTTTCTCTCCATAACATGTTCTGGATCCATTAAAAGATCTCCCATAAATTTTAATCAAAAGCAGTATTTGCAGGCCCTACCTCATTAATCTTTTTCCCTTCTGAAACAGGTTTGGTGACAAATCAGATAGAAAAAACACCTGCAAACTCCAACTGCTTGTAAATGCCAAAACCATTGCAGAGCGGATGACCTCTTCCCATTCCATCTTACAGTCATAACATCCCTTAGATATGGCTCCAAGGGAAAGCCTGAGAAAGCTTCCACTTAAACAAAGGGCATGAGAGAGAGAAGGGAGGAATAAAAGAAGAAGAAAAACAAGGAGTGAAGTTGAATAATCTTTTGCTTAGCTATGACTAACCTCCAGCAACTGAACCAAGGGCAAACCTGTATGCTGATTCTGCAACCTGGATGAGGATGGGTCGAGACACATCGCCTGGAGCTTTCTGCCAAGGCAGGATTGCAAACAAAAGGGGAACAAGAAAAACAATCAGAACATCATATTTAACATCTCATAATCAAACAGTTGTCTGGATATAAGTAAGAAGAAAGTATTCTCAGATACTTGTAGAAAACTCCAGAATACACTAGGATTTTAACTGTTATCTTTTTTTTTCTCCACTGATTTCTGAATTCCATAGAATTTACCTCTTAGAATTGGAAAAAGACACGAACAACTGATGCTACAACACAATTACACATATCCAAAAATCAAATACTGTCCCAAATATGAGAGTATGAGGGCTTACATATTACAGCTCTAAGGAAGCAGGTCATTATTTTCTAGAGCTAAATGCAGCACTATGGACAAAAAGCAGGTAGGCCTATTACTTCTCAGGCACTGTTCACATGTGCCAGCTGAAGGGCAGGGAGGTATCATAAAGGGCCCTCACAATGTCATTCTTTTTCTCACTGTCTATGAGTGTTAGATTCAGCCCAGTGACAAATAAACTTCAGAAGCGCTCAAGATTCCAAATTGTTACCTAATTTCATAAAAGAATTAGGATGACAGAATTTCCAAAGAGGGGAGTGAGGGGGTAGGAGAACGGTCTCCACATTTCTGCACTTAAGAATGCTTTTTGTAGAGTGCTTAGGAATACAACAAGAGACATTTTTTTTTTCTGAAAACATGTTTAGGTTTTGGCCAGTACTATTGCACAATGTAGCTGGAGCTAGCTAGAAAATCAATTGAAGGTATCAGTGCAGCTGAAAATCTTTTCAGCCTAATCACCATGCAGATGCTACTGCAAAGGAACTTCATGGTGGAATGAAAATGCAGAACAGATAAGCAGAAGATATGGCAAGATTTAATCAGGTTCACATTTTCTAGCCTCTTAAAATCACATTAAAATAATACTGGCAAAGACAGCGTCCCCAAAGCAGAAAATTCAAGAAGCTGCTACTTTCAACCACTGCATTTTTGGCTACATTTTACTGCAAACTATTGTGACTTACATTGCTTGATACTCCATCCAATTCTAATGCTTTTAACTCTTAAAGGAGTCTTCTAGGAATAGATGGCCAGCTTTGGGGAGCCAGCTTATTTAAATCCATCCCAGCATAGTCAACATGTAGTCACTACTCAAACAAACAGAAAACCACCACCCTAGATACTGTCTTGGAGCGGTGGGGCGGGTGTTCACGTGGTGGGCAGCGAGGAGAAGAAGAAGAAGAAAGGGAAGCAAAGCAGAGGCGCGTGTGTACACACAGAGGCCTGGCTCGCCGCCTGCTAGTCCTAAAAATGTAGCCTGCATCAACTCATTGTGGTCAAACTGGCGTCTCCGCGCAGACCCAGAGCGGAAAAAAAAAAGGTAGTCTCACAAGACCCAGAGTTAAGACTGCCTTAAAATAGAGAGACAGACGGGGGGACAGAGATAGAGAGAGGATTAGTTTTAAATCTATCTATAAAGTTATGCTATTTTTAAAAGTATGCTAAAGTAATATTAAAAATTTTAAAAATTCAATAGGCTTAGCATTTAAAGACCTCTCTTTTGTTTCAAAGACAACAAAAGCTCATTTTCTTTTAAACCATAGAAAGTTGACTTTCTTTCCTTTCTTCCACATATAGACAGTCCTAATGCTTTTACTGAAACTGTGATGGCAGAGTAGACATAATCTCCCCAGTTTTGATATTTACCAGAACATAAGGCAAAAGAAAGAACATTTTGAAGCCCTGAACGTGCATGTCTTTCCAGAATGAACTCTGCCATTTAATAGGCTGGTTGCTGAATTTAATGTCCATGCTCAGAGCAGGAAGCCTTCTTTCCTCATTAAAAAGAACAGTGAGTGACAGAATCACAAAACATAAACGTCCTAATGAGGTATACACCCAATATTTACTGACTGGCTGGATGACACGCATATATATTTTATTTTACCCTTCCAAAGTAAATTGCACTTAACCTTTCAAAATGAAACTCAAGAGAAAGGGGCATAGGGAAGAGGTGGAGACATGATGCAGCTCAAAACACGATGCAGCTTACAATGAAAATTCGAACAGGGAGGAACTGTTCACAAGAAAGGAACTCTGCTACTTGACATGGGTGCAGAAAGGCAGGCTCTGTATCTAGCACTGCAAACATAGGGAGCCCAATACAAAACAGAAGCTCCTTTCCTTACCTGCCTCTGAGCTTCAGCCAGATTGTAGGGCAATGTCCCTTCCTCCAAAGGAGCAATTCTTTCAATGTCAGCTAATGTCATGCGTCTGAGAAAATTCAAGTAAATTCAGCTTAGTGTTTGCTCAGAGATGAGTTTTCAGATCACAGCATGTGCAAGTTACCTGTACACTTCACCAATACACCACACACTCCTGCTCCCCACGTCCACCACTCGCTCCTTCAGAGAAGGAGGGAGGAGGAAAGGAAAGAGGGAAGACAGATAATTCTCTACTTACCCCCGTGGCTCATATAAATCTGCTAATTGAAACAAGATGTCAACCTCCATGGGTGTAACCTGACCAAATTTCTGAGCTGCCAGAACAAACTCCTCTGCAATAGAATAAAAATACAGGAGAGAGAAAAACTTATCAAACAAAAAAAGTAATCCAGAGCACCCCCAGAGTTATTTATATTTTAGTTTTAAAAACAAGATGCTGGCAGGGCTGGGGTAGGAAGGGAAATAAAAGTGACCCACCACAAGAAGGTTCCTGCCACTATATAAATGGATGTTTTAAACAGTATATCCATCATACAAATACAAACAATTCTCTGGTCTTAAGGCTTAGTGCTATCAGCAGGATTTAGGATATTTGACATACGGTATCAATCAGTTGCAGGTCAGAAGGAAAAAAGTAAAAATAAAAGGCAAACAGTGAAAAAAAAAAAAAAGAAAAGAAACGCAGGAGCCAGAGACGTGGAACTTCTCTTGCATACTCCCAGTAGGCCACATTAATGAAACCCTGGTGTTGCACAGGGAATTCTCTATAAAAGCGGTTAGATAGAGCAGATAACATCTTGTTCCAACCTTGTAGATCAGCTTACTGTGCCGCCAATACAAGTTTATGGAATTCTTCAACTACCCTTGAAGGTCACTTTAATAGGTTGCCAATTTGGCAGGAGTCCTAGGAAGTTTTTTAAACCTTTAAATATCTGAACATACTTTCCTCACCCAGCCCCCACTGTCAGTTTACTAGGACCTTCCTTCTAATGCAAACTAAAGGAAAAACCTGGAGCGTGGACTCCCACCAGAGCACACAAACCTGCGAGGTGCAGCACACAGTGCTAACCATGCAGGCTCCCCCAGACTCCCCTCACCACTGATTTAAAGGCAGACAGATGAGTTCTTCCCCTCCACTCACTCTAACCAAGTGCCCCAGAAAACCTGCAGGCTGCAAACGTTTCTACTAACCCTTAGTGACTTCCACATCTTTTCGATTTCCAGCCAGAGTACTGTAGATCTTCCTAATGAGCTCCATGTTGTTAAGGAGAGAATTAAATCCATTAAAATAGGAAAAGCTGACCTGATGGGAAGTGGTACCTCCAGCGGCCTAGAGACGAGACAGTAAAAAAAGAAAAGAGAAAGGAGACTATTATAAGATTAAGAAAATCTCAAAATTAAAGTTTTGAAATGATGTTACTTTATAAGAGTGACAGTAGCATAGGGTTGCTTTTTTTAAAGAAAATGAAAAATAAAGACTCTATGGAAGATTATGTTACTGAAACTAATCATGACCAGAATGTAAAACTTTCCCCACCCTACAAACCTAAACAAATACATATGGAGGATTACAGCAACATAACCAGTAGTAATTTACAAAGTTCAAGTTTCAGTACTGTTTCAATTGGAAATGTTTTATAAGTTGGCTTATTTCTAGTAATGAGGAAATCTACTTCTGCATGTAAAGTATATTACTACACAAAAAATATTCAACAAAAATCAAAACATACTCTGAAAAAGCTCAGCTGAAACCTTGAAACTCAGGGGCATTTCGAGTTGTGGAGAGGCAGCCCCAAGCTCTAAGGCCTTTAGCAGGCAGCTAAACCAAAGGGGCACAACACGGTTTGAGCAGGATTCGCTCTCAACGAAGAATGGAGTCTCAGTCTTTATTTGGAAGGTGTCTTGGGCTTGCACATAGAACAACTACTGGTTCAACTTCCTAAGCTGAAGAGTAAGATCGGCAATCTAGCAAACTCCTGGAAACAACGGAACAATGGAAGCCAGAATGCAGCTGGCCTTGGGGGAAACCCAAAAATCTTATCTGTGCTTTATGCAAGCATGGGGCCAGGGGTCGGTGATAACAGGCTTGGGGAGGGAACACAGGAAGAAGGTATCAGGAACCATCATCAGCCCGCGAGCGCTCTGGCTGTGCTCTCCCCTGCAAACTCCTTCCAGGATGCGGCCCAGGGGTTGCAGCTCTCCCTACTTCACACACCTCCCTGGAGCCCTCCCTTACAGATCATGGTGAAAAAAAAAAAAGGACTTCTTTAAGCCTGAACACGGCCAGGTTTTGGATTACTTGGAAAGAGCTGAAACAGTAGAATTCCCAAGTTAAGAACCTGCGGTCAAGACCAAACGTAGCAATCTTTTTTCATCAGTCACACAGTGGAATTGTAATATTTAATTTGGCTTATTATGCAGGGGTAAAAATTAGTGCTCTGTGAGAATCGTAGTTCATGAAAGACAAATCTCACAAGTTTCAGAAGGTCAAAACTACAGAGACTTGTTTTGTATGAGGTAGAAAGTTTCACGTGTTAATAAAAAAAGTACATTCAACTAAATGGACAACATAAAGAGCACAAAGGGGTCTGATGATTAAAGAGAATACTCCAGGTGAATTAATTCAAATCATTTAATGCACTAATGTATAAATTCAAAGTATTTGATGCAGGAAGCCCCCCCAAAAAAGTCACTTGGGAGGATGCCCATAGATCAGCACAGATCAACAGACCATAACAGCTAATAGGGAAAAAAGGGAAACGGCACAGAAACAAGATTAGCAACATCCACAGAAACATTACTAGAGAAAATGTCATCTCTGTGTAATATTGTTATCTGAAATTTCCCAAGAATCTCCTCATCTCTCAAAACTAGTGAGCAGAAAAAAATAGCATGCTACACTGAAAACTGAACTAAGCACAACTTCGTGAAAATGTAGGCTCTCAGAAGGAAACCAATACTGGGAAAATTGTATCCTGCATCCACAACTAAAACATAAGCTAATTTCTGTATAATTGTAAATGTTCACTATATTAATCACCCGGCCATGACCAGAGCATTTTCAATTCATACACTGTCCCAAGTGTTTGAAATAACCTTCAGGAGTGCTGAAAGGGCATTATGTAGCAAGTGCTTTCAGAATGAGTTCTCAAGTAGGACACAATGGCTTCATGACCAAAAGCACAGTCTGTTATAAAGGAATGAGTGGAAACAGGTCAGCTTCAAGGTCGTGGGCCATTGCTGATGTCCAGCTATCTGCTCTGTCTTTTGTCTCAGGAGACCAAGAAATTTGAGCATACATATTCTGTAAGGAGAGTCATGCTTCATACACATAGAAAATCACTGCTAGATTAAAAACTGTGTCCATAACCTGGATTTTGTGTGTCAGGGGCAGTGTTTGAAGTACATAAAAAAGGAATTCCACATGTGCATCCCATGTCTCTCCCACTGGTGCCACAAAAGCTACTTACAGCTACTAGACATTCTTCTACAAAGGGAGTCAGCATGTGTGGCCGGATGGTGACCATAATGTCCCTGAAGTCCATGGCCGTGACTCTTCCAGCCTGAGCATTGTCTCGCTGCACAAAAGCTTGTTTTGCATGTTCTAACTGGATCTCCTGGAAACACATAGGCAAGAACAAAAAGAAGTTACCATGAATCACCTTAATATTCTGCTTATGAGATTTGACATAAGGCAATCCTAAAGCCTATCTCATATTTGACTAACCAGCTTTTTGCTTTCTGCAAAAAGCTTTCCTTCCAGCTTTTGCTGTCTGCAGGGTGTATGGCTTGATCACTCAGCTCGAAGCCTACGACAACCCCTGGGATTGATGCCCTGGGGACATCAGTTCACACAACTCATTTAACTGGGAAATGGAGGGTATCCATCAGCTGCCCAGGGCAGGGGAGCTCCCATTCCGGAACGGTGACACGGTCCACGTTGCGCGCCCACTGGTTTATCGCGCGTGTCACAGCAGGTCAAAATCCACAACAGCATCTGCTATTACTTGAATGAGGCAGTGTGACTATCACAGAGATCTCAAACCTCAATACCCGCTAATCTTGAAAACATCCCTCCAAAAAGCATGCTCGTTTAAAATAGAAAGCTCTTTTAAAACACGTTAGCAACCTAACTNCTGCTATTACTTGAATGAGGTAGTGTGACTATCACAGAGATCTCTACCTAAATACCTGCTAATTTTGAAAACATCCCTCCAAAAAGCATCCTCGTTTAAAATAGAAAGTTCTTTTAAAACACGTTAGCAACCTAACTTAGCACTCCTTGTATCACAACTGATTAAAGATCACCTCTCAATGCTTCAGCTGGAGTAACAGGCAGAAATTCAATCATCTGCATTACCTGACAGAACCACCTGATAAGTTTCAGTTTGTGATTCAAATGCACCCCAGAGAGAAGAGAGGGGAGAAAGATATTTAATCACTCCAAAAATTAGATGATTTCCTACTATGAGCTACACCCTTTCCTAATAAATCATTGGTAGACTACTTTCTAACTACTTTTACTTTTCCCCCAAAGCAAATAGTCCTGCACAGATGGTAACTTGAAAATATACCTCAGCTTTTTGTCCAGTTTACAACTTTGCTCACACCACAATTACATTTTTGTTGATGAAGCTTAGATGTATAAACCTGATTTTCTCTGCTGAACAGGAAAACCAAATCCTTGCTATGCCATTCCTTCCAATTTCAAGGCTCAAAAACATATTTTTCCAATAGAAATGCAATGCATATTTTTGAATATACATTTATAATAAATAATAAATGGAAATAAAGCAAAAATATGTTAGTAATACTAAGCAAGTCTAGCACTGGACCATGGCATTATGCTATTATTTCTATTATATTTGCAAATAAATATCTTAAAAGTCATATTAAACGACCGGCACTAATCATGAATCACAAGCATGATGTATTCACAGTGATTATGATCTCCCGTAAGTTGATTTTACTTCACAGCAGCATTCAACAGAACAGAGAGTGAAGGCTCAAGGATGAAAGAATCTGATCCACAAAAGACCTGCAGCAGCCTCCATCCTTCCTCCCACTCAGCTCATACTAGGTCACTGATCCATGCTACCACTGAAGCCTCATCTCAGCTTCTTGACCTCTTTTTTCCCCCTTTTCTTGCTTCTGCCTGATATTTAAGATGGTTTTCATCTTAGCTTTAGGGTCAGGATATAGTGTTTTAATTGGAACTTAGGGCTAAAAGTAAAGTTTCAGCACTATGTTTTACTCACAGCATTATTCAGAATTTTCTGCTTTTAATGAGGAATGCTTGTGGGGGTTATAATTTGAAGTGCTACAATTTTGGTTCTGTCATGTTTCCTTTACATTACAGCCCCCTATGTGGAGGTGTTACAATTCAGCAATAATGTTCACTCCGGCTGCATGTAGCCATGTAAGCTCTTGCTCCATTCCAAATGCGACTATAATTTCAACAGAATTTGGAAGCAAGCAATTTTGGGAAGTTTACAGTGGGAGGAGCACAAGAGCACAAAAAAAAGCCTTGTCAGCTTGAGGCAGGCAGCTCCACAGGAGGCAGGCAGCTCTGAAGAGCAGTTGCATATAATAATTCTTGTATCCCTCATGCTCACCACCTGGCAGGTGGAAACATATGAACAAATGAACAGAAATGTTCGTCATCACCAAGGAAAAAGAAACTGAATTTATCAGAAGGACTACACAGGAAACCGAATGTTGATTTCTTCTCTCATTCCATTTGCTTTTTTCTGGAATTCCTGGAGAGCCTGTGGTGGCAGAATAGAGCACTAGAGTGCAGGAGGGAACCCCGGGGAGCCCTTGCAGCGCACATGAACAGTCTGCAATCTCCTGCATGCCCCAGGCTGTGAGTTGGGCGGGATGTACAGGAGTTGCTGGGATGTACAGGAGCTGGGTGAGATGTATAGGAGCTGGAGGGACGTACAGGAGCCGGAGGGCTCTCGATTCAGAGCGACATCTCAGGTACAGCACCGAGGCAGGGCTCACATTCCAGAGAGATGGACACAAAGCAGTTTAAACATCCTGCTAAAAGCTGCCAAATATTAAACCTCTCTTCACAGAAAGGCAGAGGTAACAGGCAAGGGTAACAGGCAGGGGTCTTTTTAAGCAGGGGTAACTCTGAGCTGTGCTAAGCACTGTCCCCAGTTTCACTGAACAGAAAATGTGGGGACTTTGTTGCTTGACAGTCCCAAAATATGAGGAAAGCAATGATACAGGTAAATTCAGGTCTCGTGGCAGCACAATCTCAAAAGTAACTTCTCCTATAAAAATCTGTCACAAAAAGATCAACACACAGATGCCACTGCTGTAATTGCTGTGCACTGCATAACAGTGCAATAAACTCCTCAGTGTGTAAGTTAAAACCAGGGCTCTCCATTTATTCCATGAGGCCTAAGGCACCTCACAGCATGACTAACCAGGGTTCAAAATGATGCTCAGTAGCTACCAGCAATGATCAGGGAAATATGATGAGGCGTTTGTAACACTGCTTATTCCGGGTATACAGCTAATATGAAAAACACCACCTTAAAAAAAAAGCTGAAAAAATAAAGCAAATCTTGGCCTTTCATGAGGGTTCAGAAATGCTATCTGATTTGCAGTAATTTTTATTGTTTCACTGTTTCAGACCAAGACTGTTTAGCCAGACAGATTATGGTTGAAAGAAATACAATCCTTATTGCCTTGCAATACAAATTACACATCCTAGAGAATCTTCTCTGACTAGACTTTCTGTCATCCCATATATACTTTAAAAAAAAAGCTTCTCCCTTGATGCTGCAAGTCTAGAATCCCCCCATGGAAAATGAATTTGCACATGATGGCAGGCATGCTGGCAGTAGAATTTTCAGGAAAAGATTTCCCACTTAGAGATTTTACCTCAGCTTTCATTTATAGCTCATTAAAAACATCATTGCCTTCCAGTTGGACAGAAATTTATGTTTAGGTTTCATTCCAATGGACCTACAAGTCATTAGATGCAGCACAATCCTTTCCATTGGAGCAGATCCCGAGATATGAATTATAAGAAGTACTACTTCATCCAGACATGTGCTGGGCATGAATAAATTCCCATATAACGTGCAAACGGATTTACAAGGCCACATACAAGCATATGTAAAAACTCAATTCTGCAGAACAGACTTTGTACGCTGCGCAAAGGGCCAATATTGCTGTTCATGAAGCAGATCTACCATTTAAGTGATAATGGAGTACGACCACAACCAAATGGATAGAGATGAGACTGATACGTAGTGGGGAGATCAGGACTAATTTCAAGCCAACAATATGAGAAGCAAGGTAAAACAACACACCTTTAGCTCTGTGCTGACACAGAGGTTGCTATCAGTAGCTGAGCTAAGCAGTTTGTAGCCTGTACTTTGAGGCAACTCTCTATTCTACTGTAGACCAAAAAAGTGAGAGAAATATTCCAAATCTCCCTATAAACTCTTCTTACTTAAAGCAAGAAGAGATCTGTTTTATGCATGGGTAAAATATATTCATTTTATTTTCCAGGTAGCTTCAGCTTTGTCAAAAGTGATGATTAGCCCAAAGGCAGAGACAGATTATGAATATGTAACAAATGCATGTGGCATAATAATAGAACCCAACATGACTGAATTTTAATCTACTTGGATTATTTCATTAGAAGTCACAAGAGGCATTGTGCTGACAAAGCAGTACCTGAACCATTGGGTCCACGTTACGGGGAGTATAAAGAACACATACACCAGGAGTGCAGAGAAGGAGTTGCGTATCCACTGTCCAAGGTGCGGGCATTGGAACAGGAGACCAACTCATGCACAGGGAGGATGGCAGAAGGAAAGGCCGAGTAGCAAAGGTTACAGAACTCAAGATTTCTTTGCCTGGTGAATATTAACCCTCCAATCTGCGTCAGGAGTCAGAATTTCAGTACTTACAATGCTGCAAGGCAAAGGCTGGTAATTCATGTACTTCAAGGATTTACAGTTCTAGAAACTGGATAAATGGATGTACCCACTTTCCATCACCAGCAGAACATGCTAACAAGCTGTAATGGCACTGCCCAAGCGTTTATTTCAGCAGAGCCCTGGGACAATCAATCCACATTAAAGTCTCTTTGGCCTGCACCAGTGATGCGTGCATTTTTATTCACACCTCAGAACTTTCTCTAGGTGCATCTCATCTCTCTAGACAACACCAAAAAATTGTAAGTTTCATACTCCATGCTTATGCTCTTCCACCTTCTTTACATCCTATCTGCCAAAGGGCTGGGCTGGCTTACGAGGGACCACTGCCATGTCCCCGCACAATCTCACACTCTGCACGGCTACATAGCAAAGATACACTTTTGCATTACAGCTAGGGATGAAAAAAAAAAAGAAAATGGCAGAAGCAAATTTAATTATTCCCAGAAAATGACATTCAAGGCAAAACTCTCAGTCAAGGAAAGAAGATCAGGAATAAAACGCCTAGTAATTAGGACTCATCTCTAAAGTTAGACGACTCAAGTTTTGACTCCTGATCTTGCCACTCCTGATCTTGCCAATTCAAAGGAAAAGCGCGAAAAAGATCATGAAAGTACTCAAAGAAACAAAGAAAGAAGCCAATTCTTCCAAATACCCAGCCATGAGGTTACAAGCTATTTTAGGTCTGTGGCTCTGAACCCCTTTTTTTTGGAGGGGGGTGGGGGCGGGCGGTGAAATAAATGTCTTCTTTTCATTCTGTATTTTTCTTCAGGGTTTCCTCAGACCTCTAAACAAACAGATGCATGAGGCAAACAGGACTGGTAGTCTGTAAAACTGTGATTTTAATCCACCAAAATCAGGATATGCAGCCAGGGTTTATTCTGTAGGGAAGGAGGTACTGGAACACTAAAACAAGCCACCACAGTTTTTTTTTTTTTTTTTTTTTTTGATCAAGCAAAGGATCTTCTAGTTCTTCCTAGAAAGGAAGAAAGGAAGTTCTAGTTCTCCCATCACAAAACTGTTTTACATCTNACCACAGTTTTTTTTTTTTTTTTTTTTTTTTTTGATCAAGCAAAGGATCTTCTAGTTCTTCCTAGAAAGGAAGTTCTAGTTCACTCTCCCATCACAAAACTGTTTTACATCTCTTTCTCTGCTATTTAAGTCTTGCAGTCATCAATATAAAACCTAGGGGAAAATGATTTAATGATGTGGTATCTGACGTCCTCTCTACACAAAGTTAATTAGGCTCTGTTCTACAAAGTCAATTTGAAACATTTGTCTCAATAGCATTATCTTAATTATTCCTCATCAAAATGATACTACCTCCTACTGTGAACTAACATACTTGTGTAAACAAAAAAGAAGAAAAAAGAAATCTTGCAGCCTTGAAGAAGGCTCCTATTTTAAAAACTCTCTAGTGTAAATACTAATACAAGCATTAAGTATTCAGAAGGCATACAGATAAGAAATTCATGTTCTGCCACTGCAAGGACCACTTTCCCTAGTGAAGGCTATTTTTATTATCATTTTTGAAATATAGATAATCTTCTTTTTTTAATTAACATATTATTTAGCTTTCTGTGATGTAGTACCCCAAAGCATGATCAAGATAAAATAAGGAGGAACCTTATTTTACTGCCTATATGCCACAACCCCAATGAATTAGCATTTCTCTATTTGAAACACTCTTAATACAAGAAAAGTCAAAAGTAAAATAGTATTTGGAAAGGGCTAGCAGCAAAATAGTACCTTTACTGTATGTCTGAATTAAAAACAAATTTGGTAAGCATGTTTTTTACAGACAGAAGTACTTCTTAATAGCAGTCTGACAACTGAGTCCAAAATGTTCAGTATTGTTATTCAACATTCTTTGACTCACGCAATTTAAATAAAAAGGAGATTTTCAAAGTTTAATGTCAGGGTTTATGATTTCATGCTGCTATCTACAAGCAAACATAGAAAAGAACATCTAAAAATGTAACTACAAGCAGATTCTCCTTATCAACACACCAATAATGTTCAATGTAAAAGCCTATACACGGTCTATCTTGCATTTTTCCTACCAGTGTACTATTTGGCAAGTCTGCAAGTACTTTGATTCTTATACCCTTCTTTTCACTCTGACAAAATGCATTGTGTTTGACCCACCAGTAAAAACTGGGTGAACTCCGCATATGTTAGGTGTCTTTTTCGATCCTTTCCAAAATGCAGCTGTACGAACTCCGAATTCCAGTTAAATGGAATGTGCTGATGAATTGTAGTCTGGCCAAAAACTTGCTTAGCATCCTCTGGGAAGAAAAAGATACGTCCATTTAAAAGTGAAATAGAGAAGCATATATTGACATAGGCAAAAAGTTAAAGCAACAGAAAAACCATGTTTTTCATATGAATTAGTAATATATTCTAAAACAAACCTTTTTTTTAAGCAAAATCATACTGAATGAAAAATATCAAATGTGTTCATATACATAACATCTAAATATCCTCTTTATTTGCAAAGTTACATACTAACAACATTGGATTAGAAGATTCAAGTTTCAAAGTCAAGTAAGAAAAGATTTTAAAACTAAAAGACAAAATATATATCTTTATACAAAAAGATGACGAAAGTTAAACCAATTTTCAGCGTAACGTTTTCAAGCTGCTAACAATGAAAGTTTTGTGTGGCTATAATTCAGACTCTCGTAATTTTCCACGAGTTCTCCACATTCAGACAAACCAACTACACAACCACCAGCATTTCAAGTTCCATTTTCTAGAGTTACTTTACACAGGTATGAATGTATCACCAACACAAGGCAGATTTTAATAGTTGCTGGCTTGCTGGGATGGGAGGAGGTAGGTTTGAGCACCCCTAAACACAAGTTTCAGTTTGGTTTAGTTCAGTCATCTTAAATGAGCACTAGATGGGTATGGGCTCAGCACACTTTTTGATACTACATGGCACTTGGGTGGAAGAAATACTATTTGAAACACGACAAACTGTTATCAATAATAAGGGCCACAGATCTTTGCAGCTGGGCTGTATATGTTATAACTAATGGAAACAGCAACAAGATCTGAAGAAATACTTGACTTTCAGACATGACTCTCACATGATTGAGCCCACTTCAATGCAACAGAAAAAGACGTCTGTCTCAGCCAAAATAAGGGACGAGGGTGTCTTACAAAGGCAGAGGTTCCCAAACGACTACGTGTATTTTTAATTCCTGCATGACCTGGCTGGCAATGTCAGCTCCTGGTAATGCCAGCCAGGAGCTAGTTCTCATCTCCTGTGAGCTCTTGCGGGCACAGAGAGGTTGTTCCCAGGAGTCAGGGCCAGGAGCTGCTCTCCTGCTCCCTTTTCTCCCTGTGGGAAGACAGAGCAGGAACCCAAGCTCAGCTCCTGTCTGTCTCTGCGGGTGCCGACTTGGGAGTTGGTTCCCAAGTGCAGGCAGTGCCTGCGGGCACGGAAATCAGCCCAGCTCTGTGCCTGCCTCTGGCAGCGGGAGCTGGGAGCCACCTCGGTGGCGCCAGCCGTGGCCTGCAGACAGGCCGGGAGCCGCAGCCAGCTCGTCCCTGTGCTACCGGGCACGTGGAGGCGGCAGCTGCCTCCTGAGGCCTCTGAGGTCTCTCCAGCAGCACTGGCTCCAGCTCGGGATCGTGGTGCAGCCCAGGTTAACAGGCAGCACCAGGCGGGCACCGCGAATTTCATGCTTGGAAGCACCTGCTGCACGTGCCTCCAGTCCCGTGAGGAGCCGCAAGCCCTGCTGCCATCCCCCACGAGGGCGGCTTGCTCTGGAGCAGCGGGCTGCCCATGCGCTGTGCAGCCCTAAAACACTGCAGACCGTTCCCCATCCCTCAACAGCCGACAGTTTCACCTTCAAAACCTACTCCCCCACTGATCCCAGGGTATCAGTGGTGGGAAGACCTGTATTTAACTTGAGAGCAGAGAGATCGACCCTAGTTAACCTCATATTCTTAAAATTCAAATCTCTCGACTCATGTCCTGTGAGAGTTTTCCTAGAGTAACTCGAGATCATGCCCCCAGGACAGCTCTGTTCATTCGCATCTTCAAGCTCCATCATAACCAGCCTGGGTTTCGCCAGCCAGTATTCTCCAGCGCAAAACCCTGCTCTCAGGGCAAGCAGAGGGAAAGCAGACTGGTTCAGGGAGAGGTCTCATCCCACAACCAAATGTCTTTTATTTACAGTGACAGGACTTCTGACACGACTCATGTACCTTGCCACAGGGCGGTGCAGATTACCTTTAGAAGCTCCTGTTTTCTGCTAGACTTCCCCCTTCCTTCAATCTTAAAAAGGGGACCAATAACAAGACAACAGCCTCAGTCTCATCTGCAACCATAAGGAAGTTTCCTCTCCTTGCTAGGAACTCCTCTGCTTTTCCAGAGGAAAGAAGATATTCCCCAAAAAGATCAAGTATCTGTTTCAATTCCAGTAGCAATCAGATGCTCATCCTTCTTCTGAACTCCCCTCATGGCAAGAGGCTAATAATGCTGGATGAGATGAGAAACAAGTTGCATTAAAAAAAAAAAAAAAAAAAAAAAAAAAGATATGTTCTGTTGGACTCCAGACTTGCCTTTGTCAAAGGGAAAAAAAAAGTGCATTCTTATTCAATGTGAGGTAAGAGATAAGAAAATCTTAGTTATAAAGGCAGTCTCAAATTCCTTTTGATGCGAACAGGTTCCTCAGAGTCTTTATTTCACCTGGTTAACATATGAAAGTTACAGACTGTCCTGTGATTATGCCATTGATTTTATTCTGATTAGTTATCACACATTAGCTAAGGAACAATACATCTTGCCTCCACATACTCTGTTTTAAACACTCCTTAGTTGTGGCTTCCAGAAAAAAAATTCCACCTCAAGTAAATCCCTCAGCAGAAACAGTGAAAAGAATGGTAATTTCAGAATAAAAAAATCTTTTAATTATTGGCATTACAAATACCAGAGTAACCCACAGCAAAGGAGCTTATGACCTTATCAAGATTGCTAAGAATATATTAAGGGTATTTGCATCCTCTTGTCTATTTTAGAGATTAAAGGCTACGCACATGTCTCAGAAGTTCACAGAAGTACAAACACCCCTTCAAACACTCCAAGCAGAAGATAGTACATGAGATTTGTGCCATGACTTGGAAAATACAGACTTCGGCATTAGTTTCGGCATTTAGTAAAATAGCAAGATTACTCCCTACATTACCTTACTTAAGCTTTTCAAAATAATATTGCAAATTGATGTCAATATGTCTTTGAAACTAATACCAGGTGCTTTTCTGACAGCGTGTATGTTGGATTACACGGTGCAGCTAGCCGACTGGAAGATTGCCTACTGTGCTTTTATTGACTGCTTGATGGTACGAGACACGGTATCCTGCTTGTCCCAGACTTTACACATATCCTTTCTTACAACTATTCACAGTTTGCAACTCCCACATAAGCTCAGTGGACTGCATCTTGATTTTTTCCTGCTTTCCTCACCAGTCTCATCACCTTTTCATCCAGACCAATTTATCTGACTCTAGCCTTGTCTATAGGCAAAATTGCCCGATTCAGATACTAGAGACCGTTCGTGCTCCACGAAGAAATCTTCAGTATGTTAGCCTGTGATTTAACTGTCAAAAAGGTAGCAAATCGTATACTAGAATTCACTTCAAGTTATGGTCCAGTTCTGGCAATATCATCTCTGAATCATCCAAGTCCAGCATTAAAAAAGGACATTTTTAAAACGTAGCCTTGCCTCAAATCCAAAGTCAGAGTTCCACAGTTATCCTCAAGTAACTGAACTAAACCAGGGAAAAAAGCACAGAGGAGCACCGAAGTCTCTTCACAGAATCCCAGAACGTTTGAGGTTAGAAGGGACCCCTAGAAGGGGTCATCTAGTCCCACCCCCCTGCTCCAGCAGGGACACCCAGAGCACAGGGCACAGGGTGGCATCCAGGCGGGTTTGAAGATCTCCGTAGAAGGAGACTTTACAGCCTCTCTGGGCAGCCTGTGCCAGGGCTCTGTCACCCTCACAGGAAAGAAGTTCTTCCTCACATGGAGATGGAACTTCCTGTGTTTCAATTTGTACCCATTCGCCCTTGTCCTGTCACTGGCCACCACCAAAAGAGCCTGGCCCCATCCTCTTCACATTCTCCCCTCAAGTACTTATATATATTGATCAGATATATTGATCCCAGCCTTCTCCAGGCTAAATAGTCTTCCCTCATAAGATAGATGCTCCAGTCCCATAATTATCTTTGGGCCACTATGCTGGACCCTCGAAGTTCCACTTCTCTCCTATACTGGGAGTCAGGAGTTAATTTACTTGTTTAAATCTTTCTTAAAAAGAAAACTGTTTCAGCGAATCACAGAATAATGTGGTTTGGAAGGGATGTCTGGATGTTACCTGGTCCAACAAGCTGTCAAGGCAAGTCCAACCACTGCAGGTTGTCCAGGCCACATCCAGCTCAGGTCTAAATATCTACCAGGATGGAGATTCCACAACCTCTCTGGGCAGCATGGTCTTATTTGGTGTTAAACCAATATTTAGCAAGATACCTGATGAACTGAAGCTTTTAAATCCATGTCAAAACACTACTTACTTGGTTTGAAAAAGGCAACATGTTAAAGTTCCAATGGCTGCAGTTGTAACAGCAAAAGACCCAAATCTAGCAGAAGACACGATCACTTCCATATTTGCACTGCCTAAGCATAGAACAGTCGGAAAGCAAAATGAAAACGGATCAAAGATTTTCAATACTCACTTTTAGATATACATGCTGTCATTTGTGACAAGCTTTTTAAAAATCAAGTTTTGAAATTCAAATGTAAAATAAATTTCAAAGTTCAAAAATAAGCAATTGTTTCTCTGCATTGTCTAATTAAATAAATAGAAATCTTATCATTTTGGTTTCTGATCACCTTACAAGAAGGTGATCTATATTGTCTCCTACTAAATGGTCTGCTGGTTTAAGAAGTGTATTTTTGGTCTTTGGGTGCTAGATTTTTTCTCAGCTCCACTGCACTCTCTCTCTTTATGCTTAAATGCATATAATACAAATTAGTACACTATATACAGATCTCCTTAATGTGATTAGGAACTATAACTACTGTTTTGGAATAACTAGATACTTGTGACACAATAAAGACCAGCAATATTCCCCCTGTGAAAATAATTTATTCGGAAGTTTGAAATTTTAACATTTAAAAGGAGTGAACAATGTCATTCTTACACTATAGCTTGCATTTAAGAAATCAAAAATCTCACTTCTAGCTAGGAAGACCTTTTAGGCATTAATCAAAGTTATTAGGAGAATTACTTGCATGTGCCATTAAGTTACTTGACAGAGCAAGCTACTAAAACCTTTATGGGCTACAGTTCATAAATACCTAACCTATTAAATCTGAAAATCTTTCAAACTAATTATTTGCACAAGTACCTAAATGTTCTGTGCAGTATAACTGTTTGAGTCCAATAAAATTTTGTTCAAAAAGTGTCCAAAACACTTTTGCAGAAAAATTGAGCTTATTTTATAGTTGTATGCTATATCTTTTGGCAATTAAAGAATTTATGCATGGTACAGCAAATCTGTAGCCAAAATCTGGATCTTGACAAAAACAAGATTATACTGATGATAAAGGTAACTAACCTCCATAAAGAAACAGGCCACCTTTTGCTAAAGGTAAAAAAGAAAAATTTGAAAAGAAATGAACTCTTATAAGTTAACAGAGTTCCACATGCACCAATAACCTTTTCAAACCCTTGGTAGTAATTGTTTCTATATTCATCACACTTAAGGGCCTAAAGAGGAATGCATGAGCATTAGAGCTACAACTTGGTCTCAGTGAAGCAAAATTAATACAAAGAGTGTGGAATAGATATTTTAGTGTAAAGAAGTAAGTTTAAAACTGAATATGCAAATCCCCTTCACTCTGCTCAGACAAAGATGATACTTATACAAAACGATGCTTTGTTAATGTAAGTATTTCCGATTACATATTTGGAAACAGCTTCCCTAAATGGCACTCAAAAAAAAGTTACACTTTTAAATTAAAGGCATTTAGGATAAACCCAAGATGGATAAAAGACAACAATAACAAAACTATTCTGGTGGTTGGTCCACTCGCATGAGTTGAAAGCCCAACTTCCTCGCCAACAGCCCAGAACAGCAGGGCTGAGAACAGAACCGGTGTAGATGCCCACAGGCTTTGCAGCAGGTCCCCACTGACAATCTGAAACTATGCTATGTTCTTCCACAAGCTGCACTGTCCTGAGTGCTCCAACAGGCTCTGTAAGCTCTTCTCCAAATCCAGGATTTGTCTGCCAGAAGTACAAGGGATCTCTCTACTGCTTTCTCAAGGAAAATGCATCGAAATACCTCTACTGCGGGCACGCTATGAATTAAATAGTGCACTGACATGGCTTGATTACTAAGTCTTTTGAAGAAAAGGCATGATTTCCTCCAGCTTCCCTCAGCAAAACAAGGGTAGCAGGAAGAGCTGTCACAGTCACCAACTTCTGCAGGTTACAAGCCTTGAATAGCACTCTAAGGCTATAATTTTACTAACTCTTAATTCCTAGCAAAACATGGGCTAAAATGTATGCTGCAATTCTGAATCAAAACAATTAATTTAGGTTCTTTCCCTCATAAAATATTACTAGAAAGAGACCTGGTAGAATCCCCAAATTGAAGCTTGCACAGCACAAACTAAGCACACAATTGAAGATAATGGAAGAGTAATATACGACTCTAGAGGGGAGGACTGATTTGGAAAAAAATACAGCAGCAGTCAGTGCAACTTATCTGCACTGTCTTTCCACTATGGTTTTAAAACAACACCTTCATTCAAAAAAGTGCAAAACCCTCCATTAGTGCCCTGTATTTATTTAGACTAAATTCAGTGTGCGTCTGAACAGTTTGGTTGTATGTACACACTTGCATATAAATATCTAAAGAAATTTGAATTTACTTCCCTCATTAATTGTGTGCACACGTATGTGTGTGAATGTGTATGCACATATACATGCATGCATGTGTAAATGGTAGCTTTTTTAAAAGTAATTACTGCAAATTTAGAAAAAATCCTCAAATACAAAATTAAAGTAAAATAATAAAAATGTTAATTTTAACCAATTTAGCTATTTTGAGCAAGTCCAGACTAGAGCTGAATTGCAACAGGCAAGCAGCGATTTCTGATGCTTAGCCCAAGTCAGGGATGCTCGTGGGTAACCAAAGCTGCTGCATTATATTCAATAGTCCCATTTCCATGTGGAGAACGGAAATAGTCATCTGGACTCCTTTACGTTACTCCTATCACAGAGATATTTACAGCATAGGACTCTAAGAAATAAGACTAAGAAAATAGAAAAAGGCTTTCCTCACACCAGTAGGGGCTGACTTTGCTGTAGCTGTCCAAAAATACAAATTTTCTTCAGCATTCACATGATTGTTTCCTTTAGCAGTTTAATGTATCAACTAAAGTGATAAAAAGCAAACTCTTGGCTCAGAGAAATTATCCTAAAAGAGCATAAAAGTTATTACACTTTACTCTCCAATACAGACTTGAGAGCTCTATTTCTTTAACAGCTATTTTGCTTAGATAGATGGTAGGAAAAAAAAAATCACTTTCTTGCAAAGCATTAACATACATTTTCCCCCACTTAAATTCTTCAATTTCAAATGCACCACAAAATGTACTCCCACAACAGTACTGTATTAGTATAAAACTATTTTCGTTCAATTAAAACGTCTAACTATCTACCTCCAAACCTACCTAAACTGTAATTTTCACTTTGAACACTTCCAATATGTTCTCAGTTTTGTTTTCTTTTATCAGCTTATCAAATCAGGTCCTGCATTTCAACTGCTGGAAAAAATAGTCATTAACTGCTGGGTAACAGCAGATTTTCCAATTTAGAAAACTGAAGGACACACGCAAGGATATATATTTTGCAAGATGAAATTCCATATTAAAATTTGCAATAGCAAAACACCTCCCTAGCTCTCAAGACCTGCTAAAGTATTTGACTTCTAATTTGTAATCCATGACAATTTGAAATGGAGATGGAACAAAATCAAGCTTAAAGCATATACTGCTGCTGCCACAGTTTAAATATATTCTGGTGTGGAAGGCTCTGGTTCCTCATCAAATGCTGCCTAGTCATCCCATTTGATTTTTCTTCTCCACCAGCATAGACAGTTGTATAAAGGATGACTAACCCTCAGCTTGTTGTTTGCCAGACTTTGTGACTTTATATGGCTGAAATTGACTCTCAAATTTACTTTATCCCACCTTTTCCACACTTTAGCATGAAGGAGCGACAGAAAGCACAATATTCTGGGCATTTGAACATGTAGTATTCTTGAATTATCCCACCAACTGGAAGTGCTCTCTGTTACCTCTATCTTTTAAAATTGGAGCCATTACAGTCAATCGTGCAAATCTACAATTCGCCTTTCCCAAGAAGTGAATTTTTGACCACCTGAACTGGAACAGCTTTGGGGCAGTTCTCCTGGTCTCTGGCAAGATATACATGCCAATTGGGGAGCATCTGCATTCAGCTGTTTAGTAGATACTGCTCATGAGCAATTAAAACTTTCCCCTCCAAATCAAGATGATTAAAAAAATACTGTTTGGCCCATTGGTACTTCATAAAAAGCAATAAAGTGGCACGCGGATCAGACAATGGCTGCCTTCCCAAGGCGCTCTCACCTCCAGGTAACACCTGAACATCTGGAGCACATCAATCCTGTGCACACGCGACCACCTCCGCTCTGCGGCACAAACGGGCAGCAGGGGCTGCACAGCACCTGCTGTGCACAGAGGGGAGATTAAGGACAGTATTGCTGACCAAACATCTTTCAGATGTGTTAAATAGTCTTTGCCAGTGACAATAGCCAAAAAGGCCTCCAAAACCTCCAGAATACCAAGAAGTCTCATACAAATACAAAGTCTAACAAAATGTTCAGCACAAGTTCCCTTTAGGAGAGGGAGACATGCTCACTCCTGAAGTTATTTGGTTGTAACTTTATTGCCATATGCAAACTTTTAAAACAGACTGAGCTGTCTTCCAGACTAATTTTACTTCAATGAAAACATAAACACAGAGAATATGCTTCTGTCTTCATGATTTTCCCAGATTAAAATATTCATATTAAGCTTCAAGTTTCATTTCTCTGCTGAAAATGTGCTCACTTTCTTGTCCTCTGACCTTCCCCTCATTCTGGCTGCTGTCACTTGTAAAAGTCAAAATTTGCTTCTTCATGGCATATCCACGCACTATCCAATTCAGCTCGACTATCACTTCCATCTGAGATTCCTGAGCACACCTATCACCTCTGCTAAACATAGTAAATATTCAAAAAAAAAAAAGGCTATTTCCAAGAGTAACATACCTCCTGGCAGTTAATATTCTGGATGCAAGCTTGTTCACTCCTGACTTCTTTGGACATCAAGAGGAAATAACAGGAATTTATACGCAGAGTATTGAACATTTGGCTTACAGAAAACATTTTCAACCTATTTCTCAAGATGCAATCCCTTAAAAATATTTCTACTGGAGCTGTAGATATCCATAATTTAAGCTTACTGGCAATAACCTCACATTTCTTTGTTACCTTTGGTGGCCTCCCAAGAAGCCACGGCACAACAATCACAGGCTTGGAGAGCACTTGGCCCCATGAGGACATAAAAATAAGTTCACCCTTCTTGCCCCAACAAAGAATAAAACCCGGATCACTCCTGCAAAGGTAAACTGAGCAGGCTGCCTAACCACATAACGTCTTTACTTTCCCCATACTTCAGAGCTGCCGCACAAAGGCGTGGAGGCGCTGGGTTGCCTCAGGCTCCGGAGGGACACGGAGGCCTCATGCTGTGAGTGAGCGCCCGACAGCAGCGCGTGGGCAAGACGGAGGGGGCCGGTGCAAGAGGCAACGGGCGCAGGCCTGAACATGGGCAAGTCCAACAAGGCGTCAGCAAAAGGGTTTTTCACCATGACTGGCGCTTTGAATAAAATAAGAAATCTTCAATTTTGGAAGATTCAGAAAGCTCAGTTGTATTTTCCAGACACAATAAAACACAACTGTGTAAAAGCATGGAGCTTCTCTTAATACTCCTAATGACAGATTTACTTTGCAACTGAAACATGCTTTGTTTTACTTTAGATGCTTTCAGGAAAGTGTAGTTATGTAACATTTTAGTTACAAGAAAAAAGCAAACTAGAAAAACTTGCCAAATTGACAATGTGTCCAGAAATGAAATTCTATGAAAACAACACCAAGCAGATTTCAAAAACTCCTTTGAAGAAAGTAGGTCTTCCTCGCATCCTCTTATTAAAACTAGATATTATTCACGGAAAATCCAGTAAAAACAAAACAAAAAATACAAACTAAAATTCAAACCTTGCAGTTGTATATTGCTGCAATTGGAATCATCGTATTTAGGCACCTGACACTTGCGCTAAACCAACAAATGTTATGCTCCACAGGTTTAAGCTAAAAAAATCACAAGCTACAAATCGTTTCTCAGCAACACGTACTAGCAACAAAAACCTCACTGAGCATTACCAAATACTCAGTTTATCAAGTGATCAAGGCCTATAGCCTCAGCAAGTTATTTTGATAGTTCAAATTTCATTTTTCATTGCTTTGCATGGCATTGAGTGTGCTACACTGGTATCACTGAGCTGGGTGATGTACAAGAATAAAAAAAAAATATGCATCCTATCAGATCATAACATGCAACCATAGGAACAAAGCATAAAATAACTGTTTGCAACAAAAAAAACCAAGAGTTAGCTTGCAAAGTCTGACCTAATCACATAGTGAGGGAATCAGCTGTGGTACTCCTGTAATAACTTAGCAGGCTGAAAAGGTATCTATGCATTATTAGAGGGAAAACCTCATCACAGCAACTGTATAGGTCTTTAAACCTCTGTTAAAAGCTATGTGCTTTTAGAAAGTTTACAAACAAGTATTCAGGCAATTCAAGCATCAGATAAACAGAACGGTTTACTAAGATATATCATTAATAAGCATGTTCCTCTAAGAAATGTATAGTGATATAATTAATAACAGAAGTAGAGACCCACAATAACTGCAGTCTACATGTAAATAGAGAGTTTTGTTTTGAGACAAAAACAGAGATACTCCTCCCAGTTCTGCAGCTGCTCCGCCAAACAAGCAACAACTTGGGAGTTAGTTTTCCTGTTCCCTTTAGTTGTGTTTTTGTTGTTGTTGTTGTTTAAGGGCAGACTTCTTTCACTGCACACTCTGCTTTCTCAGAGCAGCACAGCATCCATTTTGAAATAGCTTCAGGTTGATTTTTATTTTTTTTTAAATCATCCCCACCCAGCTACATTTAAATAAGCACGAGAATTTCTGTACAGTGGGGAATTCTACTTCAAAACAAATGCAAATTAAAATTTTCAAAGCCAGGTTCAACACTGTCTGTCAGCACGGACTTGGGCAAATCCCATCTCCCTTTGTGCCTTTTCCTCTCCTCCGAGGAAAACCCAAGTGGGTAGCGGTTATTTCCCCTTCGGTGGCACTGTGAGAACCCACCCTGCAAAAGGACAGCGCTAGTCCAGAAACCCCCCCTGCGGCACCATTCAAGCCTCAGGACTGTTAGTTTTATTCATTTACCGATCTGGAAGTAAGATGGAGGTTAGGACGACTTAATTTTTAAACACTGACATTTTTACCCAAGCATCTCAACTTTTTTTTTTTAAATGCCATCTAGTAAAGAATTTCAAAGGGCTCTGCTTCTTTAATGAGGCATTAAAATACAGTCATACGACAAAAAAGCAACTCTACTAAGTCTCTTAAACCCCTGGACTTACATTATCAGCTTTTATGTGCCTGTCAACACTCAACAGTAAGAAGCAATGGTTTGCTCTTTGCCTTGAATTTAAAAGCCAGCTAAACTTCCTCCCACTTTCCTGCTGAGAGCTTTAACTCCTTGCCAACTGTCAAAGCCTTGACACTTCAGCAGCAGATAAATCTCCTACATGATGCAATGGCCAGGTGTAGTTGCACCGGCCACTCATTTACTGCTGACCATTTTGTTCATTTCTAGAAGGGATAAACTGGAAACGCCCCCTCCCACCAGCCCCCACGACACACACACATGCTGCTTGCAGAACCGCTCTTTTGCTTGCAAATAAACACCGGCTTCGCCAGTGTACTATGCACAGCACAGCTTAAAAAGAACACAAGCATTTGATATTGTAGAGACATCTGTATATGGCAAAAATGCAAAGGAATTTCAAAACTGAAAGGTAAAGTAAGGCTATTGCATTATTTTCTTAAGAAAATGCTAAGCATTACATACCAAAAATTCTGTCACCCAAAAACATTTCCCTAAATATCCACAGCCTACATACATCATCCAATATAAAAGCTCTTTGATGCAAATCCCATTCTTAATTTTTACAAAGATATCATGCACTTGGGGAAAAAGTATGAATTAGATGATTTACTAAGCAACATGAAGTTAACAGCTAGGAAGCCCTCTATTCCATTCAGTATAAGCTACAATATTTACACCGTTATCTCAGTGCACAAAAGACAATGACTTCAAAGATAAACCATCCTGTATTTTTATAGCAATAAAATCAGGTATGGACTTATGAGGGGGATCCTTGAGATACTATACTTAACAGTAGTATAGAAAAAAATTATCTTTTCCCTTTTCTTCTGCCTTTCACACAGTAATTTCACAGTATACAAAACCCCTATTTAAGCCTCCTAACCTCAATAAGGACTTGATCCCACTCTCACGTCAATAAGAAAGGATCTCATAATTAAAGACACCTGATTAAGGCACTGAGTGGAAAAGTAACAGAACTATAATAATTAATTTATAAAAACGACAGTTATTTTCTCCTAATAAAAAATAATAATAATAAAAATAATTCAACCCTGCTTCTTCCTTAGGATAGGAAGAGAAACCAGTTTTCTCTAAGGGTCAGCCTGTTTTGCCGAGAGTGCCCGACAGCCAGGCAGCTCTCAGCCTTCCTACCCCAGGCTTTTCTCAGGTGCCAGGCACAAGCTATTTTGCAGGGGTTACAAATGCATTTATGATTTCAAAGGAGAAAAGAAATTAAAAAGGGCTGAAAAAAACCTGAGGTTGTGCCAACCTTGGCACGCTCTTTCAGATACCTTAAATACAGCCTGGCTCGGAGCTTCTCTCACCAGCACAAGGACACATGTGGGCTCAAACGCCACACCAGCCCTTGGACTCACACATCACATCAGCCTACAGCTCTAACGAGAATGCTGAGAGTAAACAGGTCACACGGATCCCAGCATCCAAGCCAAAGAGCTGGAGCTCTTCCAGGTGAGGAGGGGCAGGCGCCGCTGGAGCCCTGCTCAGCCCACGCTGCGGAGCAGGGCGGTCCTCCTGGCACAACGGCCATCGCTCGCTGCCGCCCTGCGCGCGGACGCACCAGGCCTCGTGTCACCAACGCTGTCATCCACAGACCTTTTTCCATTTTTGAACTTTTTAGCATCCATAGGTATTTGGTAAAAGCTGTTCTAACAAGTAATATCGTG
Source organism: Crypturellus undulatus (assembly GCA_013389825.1). Lineage (NCBI taxonomy): Eukaryota > Metazoa > Chordata > Aves > Tinamiformes > Tinamidae > Crypturellus > Crypturellus undulatus. Next base: position 63,381 of record VWPW01023374.1, read on the forward strand.
CACAAAAGTATATCTTTTATCAACATGGGCAACCAAAAACACACACACAAGAAGAGTCAGCATGTCTTCTCACTAACCGCAACTTCAAACGACGATTTTTGGAGTTGAAGAAGCAATTCATAACAGACAATCTTTTCAGTTTAAACGGGAAGGGAATGGCTTTTTAGCTAAGCATAAAATATGTGTAAGGAATCCTAGCAAAAGGCAAATGACATGCGAACCATACATACAGAAAAGGCAAAGAATTGCTGTCATCCAACTTTCCTTTTATTTAAAACAGCTTTAAAACAACCAATTAATAAAACTAGAGACATGCATATAACCATATTTAAATGCAACAGATAAGAAAGAGCAATATTCTTCAATCTAGATACTTAGGATTAATCCCTCCTTGCCCCCACAAACGCATGTTTTTTGAAAGGCAGTCAGAAGTTATTCAAAACTGCTAATTTGTGAATTGTTCCTCCAGACAGAATGATCCATGTCCCTAGGCAGGTGGCAAACAGTCCTACACATAGGCTGTCTCTGTGCAGTCTAGAACTAAAAAGTTCCCATTGCCATGTTTTAAATTAGACTGAGTATTTCTCCTGACGTTCTCAATTGCCACACCTCCAAAGCCCAAATTTTCAGCGGGTCAATAATGGGCTTATTACTGGAAAAAAAACTCTCACAGAAGAAAGTTCTAAGCCTTAAAAGGAAACCAGCTTGAAATCTAGCCAATTTAAACATAAAATAATTCAAGGTAATTTCAGACTCCACATTTGCCCAAGTCCTCTGGCAATTTTTTTGTGGTTTTACAATCATTTCCTACAGTCACCTCTCACTGCTGTTCTGAAGACCTGCACAAGCACATTGGGGAGAAGGAAAGGAAAGAGGTGACGAGTTCTCTAGAGAAATCCATGCAAATGGCTGTGAACTTGACTTCATATTGTATACAAAGCAAACAGTTAAAAAAATTAAATGAGAAAGTTCCTTGGCACTACGTAGTTCAACTCCAAATCACTGCTTCTTATGGTAACAGGACATAAAATCATGTTTGGCCCAAGTACGATTTTTTAAATTAGAAGTGTACATTTACAAACTCAGTCTTACCAAAAGTAACTTCTCCTTTGCCCGTCTTGTCAAACAGTTGAAAGGCCACTATGAACAACGCGTCTGGAGCACACAGGACCGATTCAAATGCCACAAATTCTTGAAAGGATATCAGCCTAAAGGGGGAAGGAAAAAGCAAGAGCTATGAAACCACCTGCTTGGGGAAAATTAATCACACTGTAATACAGCTACGCAAAAGAAATAAGACCTCAGCCAAATTTTGTAAAAAATATTATCAGTAATGATTAGAGCTTATCCTAAAAATGTCTTATCATGGGCAATACCCTGTCATGGTCAGTGAGCCTTTGCACTACTAGATGGAAATAACTTTGTTGAATAAGGAACTGTTTCCCTTAGGAAGTCACAACATAATGAAATGCACAAAGCGTTCAGTGTGGCTACTCATCCCAACTATAATGTCTAGCTCAACTGCCTTGAAATTTCTCATTATAGCCAGGTTCCCAAAATGCAAGTGTTTTGGCAGAGTACAGATAAAAGAAGAGGTGCCTCTCCTTAAGTCAGTTATTACGCAGAAATATGTCATTAGACAACCTGGCATCGTCTGCAGCGGAGCAAAGACCTTGAGGGCTTCTGATTTCTCCAGGTCACACCCAAGAGCTGCAATGGAAACCAGACTCTCTTTCTAAAGAAGACAGAGTTGGGGCCTAACCATTCTTCTCTTTCTCTACTTCTTTTTAAATGACTAGGTTGTACAGTTGAAAATTATCTTCAAACGTGCGGCTGCGAGGCCTGCTGGCAGTCTGGGAGGTTTGAGATTGCCTTCTCCCTAGGCTGTTTTCTGTCAAAGATGCCCACATAGAGCTTTAATGGTTTTACGTTCCCCAGTAAGTGATGGACGAAGATTTGATTTTGAGTCACACAAAATTCAGGATAACAAGTGCTAAGAACCACACAAAAAAGAACATTTTTTTTTTTTTATTAGAAACCAGCTGCACTTTTAGGACTTCTACTCCAAATGACTTTGTGGCCAGTTTAATGGAAACTGCCATTCAGTATGCAATAATGATGAAGAAGGAAGAGTTTGAATAGGTTAGAAAGGAAAATCAATCCATCAACTTAGGATGGCCCTTTACCTTGAGTAACACAGTAATTTCTAGTCACCTGTATTAAGGGAGTTTTAAACCTCCCAGTAATGTGCTAGAAGTAGGCAGTCAGACAACCAGTGGACAACACAAGCTGCTTTCTGAGAAGAACATGTAATTATGAGAGGATAAACAGAAGGAGACAATCAAAAAATAAGTATTGTATAGCAAAGACCAAAAGAGTGAGCCTACTTTACCTCCATCAAGGTACACATACATAAAGTGAAAAGAAGCACATTTATAGTTAAAATTATTCTTAAAATATATAAAAATATATCTCTAATTACTTGCTGCATACCTGACAAAATATACATTAAACAGATGCAAACCACTATTGCTTCTGTGCAAAATTTTAAAAAAAAAAAAGACAGAAAGAACAGAATAGATAGCATGGCAAGGCTCTAGAGCAGGTCTGACTAGAACTAACACTCCAGCCCATCTGCTTTTATAAAGCCTCTTATTACATGAAACAGCAATTATTATGTTGTTATCCTTAGTACCATATCCCAATACATACATGGCCATAATAGAGAAAAAAGTCCAGCTCGTATTCTAGCAGAACCCCCATATCAGGCTAGGAGCACACTGGGTTATATTAGACATGGATTTGATTAGAAATTCAAACTAACACGGCCACCAAACTTTATACTAGTAGAAGCATTCTTTGTCACTACTTGCAAGTAATAAATCAGTGAGTCAGAGACAGAGCATTAAAATAATCCATGTCCATTCTTAAAAACAATTATGCATAGGTCTAGGAAGATTAAAAGTGTACAAATTGTGTGGTTCCAGCCAGACTATTAAAGAAGAGACATTAATATTGGCTGTGCCAGCTGAATTCAAATTAACCCAATTTTTACATGTTAATTAAACCAGCTATTTTCTTCTTATTGTATTTTTGCTCCCTAAGTAGACTAGCCCGCTAGTGATTCCCAACAGATCTATTCTAGCAACAATGACGTATTCATTTACTTCTATTATGACCATACAATACAGTAACTGAGCAGTAATTTTTCACAGTCAATTACACGTGTGATTCTTAATGCTTAAAGATGCTGAAATAATGTGTACCTCATAGCCATATGCTCACTTCTCTATACTGCACAAGGGTAGTTGCCTGGGTAACACATTTTCTCTCTGGTTTAGCATCAGCCTTTTGGGTTTAGCATAACCCTTCACTGAATATCATTAGGTGTCATTAAACAGCACATATTAACATGGACTTCAATATACTACTTAAGAGTTATTTTACCTATTTAAACAAGCACTCATTTATATTACAAAAGCAGAGAAAAGCCCAGTAATTTTAAGCAGTGCGAAAAGAAGAGATGAAATGTTTATAGAATCATGCATCAATCTTGAAGATATCCTACCCAACGGTCAAAATCTCCCCTCACCTTTATGTCCTCATTAGCAGTGGCAACACTGCACAGGAAGACCAAAATCCTGATATTTTCAGAATATCCACACATAAGAGACAGAAGCCAGATGCAACATCTGGATACAATGCAGCAAGATCTCTATTTCAAACCTTTCCCCCTTCCTCCCTGCTTTTTGTTTTGGTTGTCATGCCCAAAGGCACCTGAGCACCACACAGATGTAATGCTTTTCCACCACAGAAAGTGTGCATGTAGCCATACTAAGGAAAAAAAAAACCCTTATGCACTGTAATAATACATACAAATGCAATGATGTTTCAGTGCATATGTTTTTACTGTATCAGCAATTTAAACATGATAACATAATGGGACTCAAATTGAAGCTACATCTATTATTTTATGCTGCAACCTAGGTAAACTAAGTAGAGTGTAAATTGGTGCATTAGGGGATAAATTTATATCCAATAATAATGGAAAATGCTGGCATTTCCGAGTGTTATTTTTGAATAGTTTGTCCTTTCTAAAAATAAAGCACATAGCATTTCTCAGTTAAGTGTTAGTTACTACAGTCCAAACAGAGATGTATAGTAAATACTTATTTTATTAGGTGTTTAAAAGTACAACAAAAGACAGAAAACATTATGTTCCAGGAGGTAGGATGGGAAATGCCTGGACTGCTGCTGCTGTGCCTTAATACTGCCTCTCTCCTGCAGGAAGAGTTTCTGATCCAGCTGAAGCCAGATGAAGCATTTTTTCAACCAAAACCAGGAATGAGAAATTTAAGGCCACAGACTAGGCAAGGTTCATAAGTCTGTTTCATACAACCTACAGTCATATGAGATAGATGGATATAGATGCTATTTTTCCCCCCTACTCTTTTCTCATAATGTTTTACCGCTGGTCCACTAGCTTGAAAGGCTTCTCTGGCAACCAGCCAGAAAGCGGTTTTCATAAAGGACACCTTAAAAAGATGCCTCAGAAAGAGGGCAGAAAAGAATCCATCCCCAAAGATCCCTATGCCTAGAGCCTAGAGATTGATCCAACTTGCTCCTATGGCAGCAAGTATTCACTGGACAACAGCCTTGGACACTAGAGTCCCCCTTTAAGGCATCACAGCAACAGCAGCATCTGTAGTTACCCTCAAACCCCTAACTCCTCAGAGTGAAAACTGTCCTGGAGCCAGGAGATCCTGCCTAGAGCACCTACAGCAACAGTCCAGGCCAAAAAAGCTCCGTTCCTCGCTTGCACCTTTCTCTTTCCAGTTTAGGTCTCTGAGAAAAAAAACACGTAAGAAAAGAATTACCAGTGTCAGGCCCATTTCTGTTGCCTGGTCCACTCTGCATTGTCTATTGCCACAGAATTTACAGCTTCTGTGAAGCACCGACAATTTGCCTAGAAAGCACATAAGAACAAGGGAGAAAATGTATCATGAAGTTCATTTCCATGCACCTAGTTCACACTAAGGACTTTTGCAACACAGAGGCAAGCAGCTCTCTACCTGCCTGTTTATTCTGCTAATGGATGGGCAGTTATTCTGCTGTCCTGTTTCTTTTCATCTGTGTGACTTAAGAGATTTCAGTATCTCTCAGTTGGCATCTGTACATAACTTCTCACTGAAATCAAAAGAAATCTAAGTGTTTAAGAAGTGCTAGGAACAACCTTTGTGATTCTGGGCTCAGGATTTTTGGGGGAGAGCGGTCACACAGATCACAAGGAACAGATTCTTCTTTAGAAGGGAGCAGGGATCTGAGACAAGGGATAAATAATGTAGTGACATTTCGCTACTTTAAGTCATTAACACTGTAACAAAATTAACTTGTCACTACCCTTGTAAGCTATCTTATTTATTATATTAGAAATAAAGCTGAATTATGAAACAGGCTTATGAGGTTTAAGGTTATGAGCCTCTAAAAACTCACCAGCCTATTAAAAATGAACAGCAACAAAACCAGTTTGTTACTAGGGGCTCTGAACTCAGAAGACTGCCAAGGTGCAGAGAATTCAACAAGGACAAAAAGTCCCATTGCCATTCCAGGCAGATTTCATTCCAGGATCCAAGAAAAGCTCCTGTCCTTCGGACAGTCAGTTCAAAAAGCACTGCTTTATGAATCACCAAAAGCCAAACAAACAACCGACCTGCAATGTCAGATTGGAGAGGAAAGCTAATCATTTTCAAAACCTTCTCCATTTATTCACATAATAGTCTGCGTACGAGCAGAGACTCTCTAGCAAAGACATGCCAAAAACATGGAGTCCCCAGTCACTGCACAGAGACAACTGCAGGAACTACCCTCCCGCAGAGCAAAAGACTGCAATGAGAAGCCTCAGTATTAGCCTGCAAAACCTGCACAATCACCAAGTTAGGAACCCCCAAACTTGTCAGCACACACAGGTTACTGTTTTTATTTTGTTTTTTTCTGACACCAGGCTCTACTTGTGAGGGAAATTCAAATCACAAGGTACAGATTATACTCACAATCTTCTTATTACAAAAGGGATTTGAAGCCATGTAACACAGAAAATGCAGTTTTTATAGGCACCAAACCAAGCAGAGAGAGGTTGAAATCCGAGATTCAGCATTTTTGGGCAATGCCATCCGAAGCTACTACTTCCTTGCTACGATTATGACAGAGTTACCAATGAAGCTTTTTAAGGGATTCTTTTACCAGGGATAACAAACACCACATTAACTTGTCTGCAAGGTTTAAGGTGCTCACCTGCCAGATGCGTGAGGTCAGCTAAGAAGAAAAGAGGGCACAGAAACCATCACAAAAGTTCAGGTTTATATGTGCCCATTCCCATTCCGTAGTCATGCTTTATTACCTCACATTTTACTCTGTGCAACTGTTGGTATGAGTCATGCCTGAAGTTTTCTGGTTTCTGAAAATGCCACAACTACAGACTTAGAGTCCATAGCTAATTTTTCTAAAGTTTCTCTAAAGATACTTTAAAGGCAGGGTTCAAAAAACACATTCATAGGGGTAAAGAGACAGCTTGCCTGGGCAAGCACCAAAAGGCAAAGCTAGGATTTCATTTAAGGAGGAGGGGAGGAACGTGAAGGGGTAGCTAATCTTGCCTATTGGCAAAGTCAGCCTTTCAAATGCAAACCATGTGCAACCAACAACACCCTATCCTCCCAAGCCTACCAAGTAGCTCCCTAATTACCTGCGTTGCTCCTTTCTCCAGGAAAAACAGTGGCAAAAACTTAACAGTACTAAGGCAAAGGCACTTTTTTTCTATGATCTCTTCCTACATCACCTCGACATATTTTAAACTGCTATTTGTATGTGTGTTGTTAACAAGTATATGAAGTAAAAAGGGACAGAAAGTCTCACAGAGGGAAAGGAAAGCAGGAGGTAAGGGAGCCAGGCAACAAACATGAAAGGTTCAACAGATTAAAAATATATATATGGTGGACAGAAAAAAAAGCCTGCTCAGCTACATACTGTAAAGTACTGTTATTACTCATTCTACTTAAAAAATACTGAATTCCCTTATGCACTGAGAAGTTGACAGGGATGACTCTTAGGGACCTAGATTGTTTTGCGAAGAACCTTTTGTTTTCTAAACCTCTTCATTTTCTAAATGAACAAAAATGAAAAGAAAAATCCCACACTTACCCATCTTTGGTCTGATCAACCACACCTGCAAGGAGCTGCACGGTGCTCGGGTTAGGCAAGCCATCTCCAATTATCTTCAGGTACCGCGTGACAAAGTCATTAGGAGACATGAAGAACTCTCCATTCTTCTCCACACTTGCATACTGTTAAACAAACAAAATACTTAGTGCTGCAGACTCAGCGTTCTCCAGGCTACCTGCTGTTTCCATCAGTTTTGCAGTACACCAGGAGGACAGGTCCTACTCTGACGAAGCTATCACCTACACTGAATGAGGACCAAGTCTGTGGGACTCAGCAATGAAACAGCTGAAGGCTTTGCTTCCGAGCCCAAAGAGCTGCAGCTCGATGACTATTTGTTCATCATGTCAACAATTGCTGCATATTTAGACTTGAAACAGTTAATACTCCTGTATGGATTTTTTTTTTGAAGTAGAACACTATGTTTGCACACACCTATATGACATTTTAGGTTCACTGAAAACTGTAACAAGTGGGAGATACACTAGTATACTTTATTTAGCTAAAATGAAACCTTTGTGTAGCCAATATATTTCAATATTAAAAGATGGGTTTGCAAGAGAAACCACTTTCTGTGCTAGTGGAGTGAATTATTCCACACGAGTGTCCACCTGAGGGTGCTCTTTGGGAGCAACTGCACAACAGCAAATGCAGCTACAGCTAGTCCGTAAGTAAAGAGACACCTACAGATTTTCTTCCTTGGTTAAAATGCTGAAACAAGACAAGATAGTAGAGATTTGCAGGAAAGAAAATAAATAAATAAAGTAAGAAGAAGCAAAAACTTGGGCATTTCAATTTAGCACATTTAAAAACACATAGAGTGATCTCAGGTTTTACCAAACCCCTCTGGTATTCCCTTCTTTATGCCAGAGTTACTATCTTGCATTCTACTCCCAACAGGGCACTCATCATAATCCAAGCCTATTTGCTCCATGGAAGGCCACAGTTTGTTTGTTTTTTTTCATTATTTTTTTAAGATAATACATAAATAAAATTGCCTTTGTGATTCTTCAGTCATCCCTCAAATGTAAAAGCACCAATTTTCTGTAGAAAGGTAAGCTCGAAATCACTCTAAAAATATTTCTTTTTGGTGAGGAGTAAGAGGGGCAGGGGAGATGATAAAGATAACAGTTAGAAAACAAAACACCTAAGCAATATTTACAGTACTATGTGCTGTCTTTCAGTGAAACAGGTCTGCCTCAGGATAACCAACACTGAGCACAATAGGTAGCAACTCACTAATATCTTTGAGTTTTTTTCCCAAGGCGGGATGATAAAACATTTTTGCGGCTGCCCATAGAGCATTACCCACACTGCAGCAATAAATAGATTAGATGTCTATTGAAGAAGCACAAAATAGCTAAGACGTGTGTTTTGTTTTACACTGCTATGCCTCTACTAAAGGGAGCAAACTGCCTGGTTTTAGTCGGAGAGTCATCCTAGTGGCTGCCGAGCACTAGCATTCCTGCTGCAGGCACAGGGCTCCCAAGGAAGCCAAAGCAAGCCAACAGCAAGATTATTTTCTTCTAGTGCTATATAAATACAGTCTTCAGGTAAAGCAATATCTTCAAGGAACAAGTCTTTAGAGAGGCAAGCCCAAACAAACCATAACTTGCTTTGGCATCTATATATTGGTTAGCATTTAAGGATTCATGTTTCAATAGACATTGCTTGTAAAGCAAGCTTTCTAGCTGATACACTGCAAAGAATTTTCAATTGTATACTTTTATAAGAACAAGCAGATCAATTCATTTCAGTGTAATCATTTGCAGGGAGACAGAAGCTTTCAGAATCCCAGCCTCAGAAACTTTTAACACAGCCACTATTGAGAAACAAATCAAATAAGTCAGACAGTCTATGCTTCTATATTTCATTTTTTCTTCCAGGCTAACCCCCTGCTAGGGCACTCAATAACAGAAAACAGCACAAGGTTTCAGTGTCCCCCCTGTTTCTTGTCATTGTGATTTACTCAAGTGTATTTGAAATCCAATCACGTACACTATACTACGTATAGAAAATGACCTTGGAAAATGTCAGCTTGATCACTTTGACTAAAATCTAATCTCTTAGGGGTTAGGGTAGAGACTTAGAAACTAAGTAGAGTTCCTCTTAGAAATTATCATAACAAAAAGAGAAAAACATCAATTCCATTGGTTTTGGAAAAGAGCATTGAAAAAATATGGTTCTTTACAATTGTATTTTTCCCCATCTTTGGCAATTATACCCACAGAGAATTTGATATTATACAATAGTACTTAATGGCTTTTTGGTAACTTATTTCCATACATTTTAGGTAGTCAAATATTAACCAGTTCAACCCCATTTTAAATAAGATTTGCAAACATTTGATTGTAACTTTGATGTACTAAAAAATCTGAAAGCTAACGGTAATGAACTATGTTTAAACTGAAAACCTCCTATTTATTTCTACACAGTGAACATCATTCCTATGTGGAAATGCTATTCTTTCACTCTTAATTGAGTTTAAAAAATGGCTGCCATGCTATTTTACAGCAGAAGAATACACAGTCTGCAGAAACAACCATATTGGCCTCCCCACTGAAAACCAGCTGACACAGGTTCAGTTTTATGAACACTCTGGCCCTAGCTTGCAGGCAGATATCTATCCTCTGCCCTTTCTCGGTGAGTAGTACAGCAATTTCTGTGTGACGCTGAAGGAAATGTTGAAACTATATTTCATTCTTCCAATTAGCGAGAGCTTTTCAATGGTGAGGGTAACAGAAAAGACAAGATAAAGGGACAGGAGGCAGCATTCAGCGAGCTCAGCGCTGACCAATCCAATTCACAGCAGCTGGAAGCTGAGAGAGTTAAAATCTTCAGAGATCCAGGTAGGCAGGAAACAAGTGTCACAACAGTCTCAACAAACCAACCAATCCACCCACACCTGAACCCCTCAACTTATTCTTAACAAAACATCAGAATTCTCCTTAATATTTCAACTGACAACAGCTTCCCAAGTCAGCAGTCTATTCCCATCTGCTGTCTCTACTTGCATCTTGTTCTTCAAAAATTTTCCTATGAAAATCCCATTCTTTTTGTAGGGACTTTTTGTTCTCCTGATAGATATCAGTTCCAGAATTTAGTAAGGTAAGTCTTAATTTTCCCAACTGAAAATCCAATTTCACATGAACAGTATATGATAAAATTATAAATACTGACGTATTCATCTACATATATTGTTAACAAATAATAGTAAGAGCCGATGGAAAAAACATGCCCAGAAAAAGCTCACGGAGATGGGGGCATGACACTGGAGAGACAGAATGTGGAAGAAGGAACCTGGAAAGGTGTTAGCTCTCTCAGCCACTCAACCCCTTCACAAGAATAATGGAGATTCAAGAGGTCACCTACCTCACCTCATATCTTCTCTGGCCTCGTCAATTTCTGTACATCTTTTCTATGCCAAACTTCTACACTACCACAGATATTGTACTAACAGATCTTAGAAAGAAAGAAGTTTGCAATATTCCTTTATATTTAGGAAATAGATCACCATAGTCCAGCAAAGCACTGCAGCTGGCTTATCTTCATGCATGCGAGCAAGCAGACGAGTCATTTCATTATTTACAACAATACTTCTGAGGCAGGACAACACCGAAGGATTGTGAAATTAAACCGTGGCCACCATTTCACATGGTGACCTTCTCAACACTTCCACGGAGCTAGAAAAGCACAGGTGACACTGACAGCAGGAAGGAAGCAAGGGTGGGAGCGGGGAAGTTTACCTAACGGTCTAACAACAAGGTGTCTACACTAACATTTTGCCATGTGTCGGAACAATATTGAAACTCCCACCCCATTCTCTGAACAATGCGTTTTTTTTTTCCTAAGATAGTAATACTTCTTCTGAGTCAATACAATAATCACTCAGGAATGTATCTGACTTCTTGGTGAGCATTGTTCAATTCTGATAGTGGTATTTAAGTCTAACATGGTAATAATACAGTGAATGATTAATGGTTGGAAAACTATCAAGAGTTGTATACTGCAATAAAGGAGTAAAAGATAGGAAAAATTTAAGCTGAAAGAGTAAAATATTTACTTCATACATACCTTCAAAAATATTGTTTTCAACTCAGCTGGATCAGCTCTCTTGGTTAGAGCCACCTACAAGTAAATACAATTACATTAATATGCATAATTTATACACAAGATGTCGAAGTGTCATTTAAAAGAAGAATTCAAACAACAGATGAATGATGAAAATAAATATTCGCCTTAGATAAATTAGGTACTGCTTTAGACGGTCATGTTTACTTTACAGATTTCACATTTCCACTAAGTTATTCAACGTTTTTGCTACAACTGCTTCCCTTAGGCAACCCTGCAATTCCCAAACAAGTGCACGTTAACAAGTCATGAAAGTTTTCAACTATCAGATTCTTTCAACATACGCCTCTGCTTGGATTGAACATTAAACCACCTTCACCACCCACATTTATCTGCTTCTAGGAAAGGATTTCAGAGCAGCACATGCACCCCTCAGCTGATAGGTGCCAAAAATAAAATGTTTGGATTTACCAAGTTGTCCAAGAAAGCAACTCAGTAAGGAACTGAATTCCAATATAATTATTTTATTTACTGGTACTTCTATGTCCAACTTCCATCATTTTCAATTATCTGAATTCATGGTGTAGACTTTTTGACTCCATCAGCTCCAAAGCACAGAATCTAGATTTTTCTGCAAGTCAGACAACTCATCAGGAACAGCTAATATCTAAATTACATTAATCACCGCAAACAGAAAATGACTAAACATATTTTTTTTTTCTGGAACACTAGATTAAAAATATTCTATATCCTCTACAGAATAAGGCCTGTCGTGCTTGTCCTCCTTGACATACGCTGCCAGTCATTTGCTGCTTTTGGCAATGCAGAGATTCACCCGCTCTGTTTGCGTCCGCTATAATTTCCCAGTCCTTCAAAATACTTTGACCAAATCAACACACCTCTCTGACAGGGAAAAACAGACAAAGACCAGGACAGAAAATCTTATACTTAAGATCAGAAACTTCATTAAGAATATATGACTACATTCCTTTAAAGTAACAAACAGAGCAACTGTAACACTGAAGATGTCACCTAGACTGCAGCTGCAGCCCTAGTAACGCACCAGACTACTGCAGGAAATGGTAGCATGGGGAGAACCCCGCAGAACTACTGCATTATCACACACATCCAGTGAGGAATCTTCAGTTAGTTTTTCCTTACCTGAAATGATTCAAACATAAAATAAAATCTTTAAAATATTTTGAGAATTTTGTTTCTCATCAGAAAATTTTAAGGGGTATTTAAAAGATCAAATGAAAAGAACACACCTGAAGGGGTGCTATGCTGGGCCTCACTGACAAGAGTCCCCATCCAATCAACAGTAACCAAATCTGTGTTTGCAGAGAAATCTGCATGGAGGCAGTTGCAAAAAAATGAAGTGTAACTGTGAGCCTGAGAATCTAAAAATGTGCAGCTTCTAAAGTACATGCTGCCCCAAATGTAACCATCTTGTAGTAAGCAGAGATTTATTTCATCTCCCTTTGCAAGTATCTGGCACTCTAGAGCACCGGCAACTTTGTGGGGGAAAATACACAACTCGCTGGCACTGCTGCAACAAGTACACACAAACTAAAAAGATTTCAGATACCTATATCCATTAAAAATGCAATCATATTACACCTGTCATTAAGTTTAAATTTTATGCTACCCTAGAACTCCAAGCTGAAAGAAACTGACGCTGCAACGAACACAGGAAAAGGTCCACGTTGCTATTCATATTTCAGCCTCTCCTGCGCTGGTCTCACTGAAACGAGCAGCCTGGGGAAGGCCCACACTAGCACGTTCAAGCCCATTTGCCACTTCTCTGACTTCCCTGGAGTATGTTTTGTCACAGCAAGTTCCCTTCAAGCCACCCTGAAGGAGAGGCTACAGCTGGTGGGCAAGGGTGACAGGGGCACTGCAGACCTGTGGTCCAAGCAGCAGTTGCAGCTCGTGGCTTCCTTCCATTCACGCCGGCTACTGCTACCTCTTCTTATAGCCTGGGGAACAGGAAAGGAATGGGATGACTAGCCCAGAGTAACAGGTTCACTAAGGTATAACCCATCAACTCCCTTTGAAAGGTCTGTCAGGCTCCAAGCAAGGAGATATTCTCTAATATCATATTACAGTTTCAGAAGGATCGATGCAAATGCTAGGAAGAGAAATATTTAATTTACTTTTTCCATCCAATCCCAGCTGTGTGCAAAGCTCACGCTGCACACACAGGCCTAACACTGATGGCAGGTATCACTAGCAGATTCTGCTGCTGGAAATGGCCAAGATGCTTTCAGTACTACTCTGGACGCTGTTCCCAGTTACACTAACAGCTGAAAGTGGGCTAAGTAACCTGAAGCCAGCAAGGCAGCCTGCCCGATGCAAACTGACCCACAGGCATCATGTGGTTCCCTTTGGTACCCTCAGCTCATGTTCACCAACATTCATATCAGTGGTGTTAGGTGGCACAGGATGGTACTTGGGAAAGTTCCCCCCTTTGACTCTATTTCCCTCTCCATAAAGAGCAAAACCCATCTGAGATAAAAGCAGCGGTGAGCTGGTGGGCATGGCATGTCTGACCCGGTGTAAAGAGGCCTTTGGCAAGGCAGATGTGAGAAGGATCACATTCGTTACGGCTCTTTACAAAGAGAAGCTTTTGAACAGATGTTAAGACTGAATAAAAACCAGTTAATTTTATTAAGTAAAGTTTAGTGAATAAAGCTCTCCAGCATTCAAAGTTTATTTTTTAAAACCAGAGGAGAATGCAATACAGACTTCAAGGAAGAAACAAAACTTATAAAAGCATCAGGACTTACCCAAGAAAAGAAAGGAATAATGCACAGAAAACCTCAAAGGGGATTTTCATTCCTAGAGGTAGATATTTTAAAGTTTTGGCTAGCAACAGCTATGCATATTTGTGCTTTACTCTATTTACTGTATGGGAAGCCAGCACTATGCATTTCAGGCAATAAGTAGCAAATTAAAAAATAATCCCTTCCATCCCTTCCGATCAATTCTAAAGATGTATTAGTCATGTATACACAGAAGGAAAAAAGTGTCACATGTTATGTGACATCATACAAGAGGACTCGTAATGTTTGTGCACCACACAGGAGACAAGACAGAAAAAAAGATAAAGCACCAGGGAGACAGGAAAGTAGGGAAATCAGAATTAATGACAATACAGAATTAACCTAAATGGCAAAATGTTTGAATTTCCTACCATTGTTATGAAGACCATTTTAGTACCAACAATCTGGATGGAGTAGAAAGTTATGGGGAGTCAAGAACATTCGGGCATTGCTGTAACACTCCCCAAAGTTTATTGGGGCAGCAGCAAGTCCCAACAAAGATGAAGAGAGCTCCTAAACCTCTTCAGTTCCTAAACACTACCAAAGAACACAGTGTATTCTCCACCACTGAAAGACCTCAAATCAAGATTGAAACCTTATGTCTTCTAGAGGTATTCTTTAGACTCGATTCATCACAAGTTATTGACCCTGCTTGTAATGCATGTGGCCCAGTTTATATAGCAGGCCTGACTGGATGATCATAATTTTCCCTCTGGCTAAAAATACACATACCCTTTCAAAATGTGCCAAGTCAAGGTTTGACCTTCTGTTTCTGTGTGACTGACTGAAACATAGGAAGTCAGATCAAGTTTGAATTCACATCAGAAATCTATTAACCCTCCATGAGTAAAATCACACTCAGATTTGCATTTTAACTAATTTATTTACGCAGTTGAAAATTATCTTTTTCACATATTTATACCAATATTAATACTCATAAGTTGCACAGGCACATCTGTCCAGGGTACCATTTCATATTTCAGTTGCCAAAACACTAGCAGTGTTTGGTTATTTTTGCTTATCATGCACATGGTATTCTAGTATATATGTCAAAACTTAGGTGAAAGAACTTGATTGTGATCTGAAATGCTAAAGTGACCTAGACCAAATTCACCATTACTGTCAAGGTTACAAGCAAGGCACAGACAAGCTCACGAAACAGGGGACTGGATCACTGCAAGGAAACTACTCAAGGCAGATCAAAGAGACACTCTCAACAGACCTCCTAAGATGTATGTTATTCCTATGAAATGGCATTTGCTACTTCTTACCCAAAAGCTGAGGGCACTGTAAGAGAAGCTGATAACTGTATTGCATTCAGTCTGACCAGTAAGAACATTCTTTCTTTAATACCAGCAGCCTTGAGATAAATACATTCCTTTTTTAAAATCAATTTTCGTCCTCAGAATTTAGCATGTTGGGCTTGCAACTGCATTTTGCAAAGGTAGGATCCTACCAACTTCAATAGCAGTTACTGCTTTCCTGTGGCTGAAAACACACAAGGCTGTCTATCAAGTTTGGGAAATAAACATTATTAACAGTAATCAACAATCCTGTCCCAATTCTACCGGCTGATTCATTTTGCAGAGCTGCAGGAAAAATACCTACTGAAACCAGACTGCTGTACAGAGCCTATCCACACTGTGGTACAGCAGAAGAAAACTTGCTAGCTGACGCAGACAGCAAATCTCAAGCAAAACTATTTTCATTTGTCTTCAATCTATCAGAATTAAAATTCTCTGGACAATTCCCAGTCCAGCTTCGACATCGAGAGAAGTGGAAGCCTCACCTCCCCCAAGTGCATCCAAGCTAACAGATCTACTAAACTGGGCAATTCAGTTCCAACTTTCATCCTACTTTCAAAGTCCTCAAGCAAACGTAGCTGACTTGTAAGATGTATTCTTGCACAAGATTTCCAAAAGGCCATAGTATTTTTCCATGCAAACTAATGAGAGGACCAAGACACAGTTATACAGTCAGTGACATATGCACTGGAAAATGTTTGGGCCATCCTGTAAACACATCATTGTACAATTTGTCCAATGCTTCCAAGTATTTCACAAAGGCGAAACAGTATAAGGAAAAATATTTCAAGAATATCAAAGCAATGGGCTACATAAGATGATGACTGTTAGCCTGCTTGCTCCTATCACCTTTCTTTTAAAGGCCTGGAAAAGAGAAGGACCATAAAATAGTAAGGTAAAAAATAGCTAAGCATTGATCACTGTTCAGCAAAGTTGTTTAGCAAAAGGAAAAAGAATCACATTGTGATCAGTACTGTCCACTGAAAAAAAAACTAAGTTCGTGTCAGAAAAAGTAGGTAGGAGTAAACTGGGTTATAGCCGGCAGTCAAGCTCGGGACTTGGATGCACCTGTACACAATAAATATATAAATAAATCACCTTGCCTCCTACAACACAACATGAAGAACACATGAGAAATATCAGTTGAAAACTAACTCTCTGCTAAAAGCAGAAACAATCCTTTCACCTTTCACATTTTCACAGACAGAAAAACCAAACCTCTGCTCTTCAGTCAGTCTCCACCAAACTGCCTGAAAGAGCTATCCCACCAAAATCAGACCATTTTCTTCCTCAAAGCAAGACTCCCTATTCTCTCATGGCCCCTCTATAGCATATTGCTACCCTGGTGACCTTCACTAATGTAATCCACCAGAACACAAAGTTACAATGGCCTCTGCTTTCCATCAGTATTAGTGGGTCTGCTGAGGCCATTACGTTCTGCTGACATATCCCAATATCTCGCAGCAACTACAGCTCGCCGCTCACTGAAGAAACACAGTGATCCTACACAGTATGTATTAATGATCCTTCAATAAAAACAATTAATTTACAAATAAAACAGCTAATGGGAATGGTCTAGTCAGCCTTTCATCAGTGTACTGGTATTTCTCAAGAACATCCCCTTCTCCCACTCACCACATGGATGGGAGGAGTGCTAGCTCTCCTTATATTCCTGCTTTCCCTTGGGCTTCCTTATGCTTTCAGAAAGGAGACACAGCTGAGTATTATGAACGACATACGTCCGCTAAAATATGTTTGGTGGCATCCTAAGTCCAGTTTAGAGATTCTCCCTTTTGATTTTCCCTGGCCTTGTACAGTTAAAACAGTATACTGTGCACCCAGTGTATTAGCCATAAACTCTAGGCATCCTCTGCCTCATATTCGCTTTCCAAGAGTAGTCGTTCCAGTACTAGCAATTAATAAAGCTAAGGCTGTGTCAAGATGTTAGCTGTTACCAAGATAACAGTCTTCTTACTCAAAGAAGCAAAGAGTAGAAAATGTCTTCAGTGTACCGGCAAGATCAAAAGCTTCCTGGATGAAGGACAATAGTAGGTAACAGCATCAGCCAAAGTCATTAGGGAGAAGTGATGGATTATTAGGGCAGCACAAACTTTGACACTCAATGCTATTAACCTAAAACACATATTTAGAGTGCGACTAGACCACAATGAAGACAGAAGGTCGTGTAGCCCCACAGTTGCAGCAAGGTGGCCCCTTAAAGAAGCACCTCACCACCATGCAGAGCACAGCAAGGTCTAAGAAAGCTGTCACAGGCTACAACGCACAAGGTGCCAAGGAGCCTCTCCACAGTGCCAATACTCAACATTCCTGAAGAATCACCAGTCATTGAAGACAGTCACTCCTGGCTTCATCTGGCTCCTGGCTGCAGTCTCCGAACATTCAAGTGGTCCCGAGCCTGGTACAAAGCGGCTTTTACAGTCTAAATGTTCAGCTGCTTCTATCAGGAACGATCCTGGTTAAAGAGGAAAAAGGAAGCAATACAATGCAGTGCGAGCCAGAACCTCCTGCCTGGCACCATGCAACACTGGCGCTCCAACAGCTGATGTGACCTCCAAAGAAAATAAACCAGGAGTGGGCAGTGCTGTTAGCACACGGTATCGCAACAGAGTGACTATGAGGAAATAGAAAATATTGTATGGATGTGCAACAAGTACCTATGGACTATGCAAAGGCCAACACCGAGGCGTTGCTGAAGGAACTGCCATTAGCTGTGACATCACATGTCTGAATAAGAAAGTGAAAGACACAGGCTGGAGAAATGTTCCTATATATCACACATCCCACTAATAATTGCATGACAAGAATTACGTAGGAACAACTGACAGGCATTTTGTATCAGTGTTGTGTTTTCTTCTTTGATTGAACACAAAAGTTCACTTTGCAAGATCCTATTTATAATCAGATCCATCTATTCAATCTATTCAGAACACAGCACCTCAGGAGCTCAGAGAACTGGGAAGGATGTGGGAGTGGGCATGAATCCCTACGTGCGCATGGATCCAATTCTGCCATCTCAAAAAGAACAAAAGACAACTGCATAATGGAAGCAGACGGCATCACTCACACACAGCAAGCTTATTAAACGCTACAAATCTCAAGTCCCACAGCCAGGAACCTTTCTCACAGCTCATGGGTACAAGTACAGCAGCAATCCAGCAGAGACTCAAGCAAGTCACTGCTCTGTACTGCTGAAACATGAATAAAAAACACCTTACTTATTTTTATTTTTAACCTGTACAGTACCCAGCAGAGCAGACTACTGGGCCACAGTTAGCATGTCTATGCTCTACGACAGCTGAAGGAATGACAGCATAGGAAATACTTACCTTCTTCACAGATAAACATGCTAGTTGACCTCCATCCATTGAAAATCTTGATCTTTAATCATAAAACATATTTCTCTGCCTCCCTTACAGCCTGCCATCTGCAATCTCAGAATACTTATGCTAAAATGTAAGCATATGCATATGCTCTCCTCTGCCTGCAAGCAATGGATCTTGTGAACTGAATTTGCCACCTATTGCTAAGCTCTCATCGTGTAGACTTCAACTTTGAATTATTAGGTAACCTCCTTAAAATAACTACAACTAGAAAGTAAAGCCAGTTTTGTTCTTATCTCCAGTATTAATAACAACCAAGTTAATGGTGCTTAAATATTAGCAGATTAGACAGCTGCTACAGGCCACTCTGGGCATGCGACCTTCATTCTTGACAAGGGTCTCAAGTTGGAGGTATCAAAGAGGGCACTTAGAAACAATCTGCAGCTTCAAGTGGGAATACGAAATAATCCAACAAAGACGTAAGTCAGCTACATAAGGGAGTTATTAAAATACTAAAGGCCAATCTGTCAGTGACTTGCTGAAGGTCAGAATTATTAAAGAATTTACAAGAACTTTCAGAATTTGCAAGAGTTTTAAGATACTTGACAAAAAAATCTCTCATCTCCTTAAGAAAATGGGGAAATAGTTCCAATATTTTAATATATTTTAATGTATTAAAATGAGAATCTATTCTGATTTTCACTTAAAAAATTTTGGTTTCTTCTCTGTGAGTCTATTTCATTATATATGTTTGCACAAAGCAAGAGCTGTTTTGTTCAAACATGAAATTTACTTGTGCTGCATAATCCTCATAATATTCTTTTGAGATCACTTGATTGCTATGGAGATGATGATGATGTCAACTTGAGCATTTTAATTTAAAGACAGGGATTAAGAAAAAAAAAAGAAAAAAAAATCCTAAAATGCAATTATCTTTAGGAGAGAGAAAAGCAGAACAAAACTAAACCATTTTTATTTTCAAGAAATTGTTATTTCCATTTTGTTTTTTTCTAAGGCCACTGCATTACACTAAAAACTAAAAATATAAGTTTAAACAAACATGAAATGAAGTTTAAGATATTAGAGAAATTCCAGTGTCTCATTAACCACGAGTTCTTCTACTTTACTCCTTATACACTCTGGAGGCAGTTGGACACTGATTTTGGACTCACTCTGGACCATGACCTAGGTCAAAGAATTCAGAGCAACATGCCTGCTATTTCACATTATGCTACTGATAGCAGCCTACAAAGCATCTCTCTTTTTATCACTCATCACTTGCAGTACAACACACAAAAAAAAAAAAAAAAAAAAAGCTTTTTTCTGATCACTTGATTCAGTTTTTGAAATGTAAAAATTAATACTCTGCCTCAGGAAAACAGTGGGTGATCAAACAGAACTCACAGCTTTCATAAATTATTACCCAGGACTGTATCCAGATGTCTCCAAGAATGGAGACTCCAGACCTCTCTGTGCAACCTGTTCCACTGCTCATTCATCTTCACAGTAAAAAAAGTTCAGATGGAAATTCCTGTGTTCCCACTTGTTCCCATTGCCTCTCATTCATAAGGCAAAAAAAAGCTGGTTTAAAATTCTTAACTTCTAAGAACATATTAAGCACTACTTTAATTATACAGTATCAGGTCTAATGCTCACACCCTTCAGAGCACTTAGGCTTTCTTCCAATAGTAAATATTTTGTTTCAGGTTATTCTTATAAGTGTGATATTCCATCTACAGGTTACATAGGCACTGAAAGCAAAGGGCAGGATGTTACAGTCCAGCTTGTTTTCCTTATATAAGATGAAAAGAGAATTCCAAAATTTTTGTAGTGTAGTATCACTGTGCAGAAAAGCATGAAAACCTCTGCTTCGCAGCTTTTGGTCTTGACAGCAAAGATGCAGACCAACCACGTGACTTGGTCACGTGAAGAGAGTGAAAGTCGATGCCGAAAGTTTGCTGTTGCCATGTTTTTCTTCCTTCTGAACAGCATCAACATGGGACTAATTCATGATCTTTACAAAGTAGTTTCCAGTTAGACTGACACACAATGGCAAGCTGCATTAGACAGGTGAAGTGACAGGAAGGAGGAAGGCTGACTTGATGTCAGTGACAAAAACTATTTTAATGGAAATGTGAAATTATTCAAAAATTTCTTCCCTTAAACATGTGAACATTTCTCTAGTCAGATTCAGGCTGCACAATGGGCTGAGAGCAGGAATCAGTCAGACATAGTATTTTTGCATATCACTTTTTTTCTAATGGCTTTTCATACCTGGTGCCTTACTTAAAGGTTTCTACTGCCAAAGATCTGTTAAATAAGTGATGTTCATCAAGCAGTAGTTGTCAAACATGATAAACAACTACAATAATAAAATACGTGAGCAAGAGGTTTTAGCAGCTGAGGAGCCAGGAAAGAGCAGAAATAGGTCATGGCAATGTAAGATCACAGTAATAACAAATGACCTGGTGTTTGTTTACTAATACACATTCTCACACCTCTTTTCTTCTCTCTCCAAATTAGACCTACAGATCAGGCCTTGCAATGGATGGATGTGAGGGGAAAGTCACCTAATCACTAAGGGAGAACAGTTGAGAGCCACTGCAGACAGACCCGTTAATTAACTCCTTCAAGCAGGAGCCTCTCCCCTGCCGCTGAAACATGACAGGATCCCGGTCTCCCTCTTGCTCTCTAACACCATATGCCAGATCCAAGATCCAGCCAAGAGGCTGCTGTGGCATAGAAGAGTTGCAGAAAGGCTACACAGGAAGATTGCCAATAAGCAAGAGCTTGTAAAGCTCACAAATAACCATGGTCATTGAGGCATGAAGCAACTGCTTCCGTAGTCTAGGTTGGGAATTAAGGTTCCTCTTCAATTGCCCTAATTAACAATTATAAAGATTACAATTGTAAAAAAACATATATATTACTTTTCTGATTGCAAAAGTAAGACTCCATAATTGCAAAAACGGTCTTTAAAAGACCATGGCCCTTGAAATTTTTAAAATTATGACAATTTTTTGAACTAGTTTTTAGGAGTGTGAGATTATATTATCTTCTCAAGGGACTGAATTGTAGTGTGACCTGAAGATTGGGAAAAATTGAAGACTACATGCTAATACCCTTCAAGCAAAACTGTTTTCTGAATATTTTTGTTTTGAATGGAAGACATGCAAGCAAGCTCTAGCTGTATAATTTGGGGACTAATTTTAATGCAACCTCTTGATGGTTCCATAGGTAACTACAGCTCTGAGATGATCACTGCTGGTTCACCAAAACCGAGACCTTAACAGGTCAGTTTAATTTCATGTTCTGGCAGCTTTTAGAAAATAAATATGTTGGTCAAAAAGTATTTAATGTGCTTTAAAAAGGTCAGTTTCTAAAAGACTATTCTTCAATTTATACTATGCTCTTAACCACTTGACTCCCTGATCAGCCTATTTTGCTGACAGACATTCCTGAATTCCTACTACTTAGTCCATAGCTGTTGGGGCAAGAACAGTACATTCTGTATCTGCTTTCTCTGCAGCACTGTACTTCACAGAATAGGTCATCCTACAGATGTGAGCAGATTCTCTCAACATTATTTTAACAAGTTTAATTAATCTAGCAGTATGCAATAAAATGCCATGTCCTTAAGTTTTTTTTCCTATTACGTAGTTTTAACCACAGAGAAGTAGCAATGATACAAACTGCTTTAAAATATCTGAGAAGTCTAACCTGTGGTAAGGATGGTTTGTAGACTAACAGTAACATCTTCCAAAGTTTTCTGTCCTACTCATCACAACCAGAGCCATCTAAAATACTAACAGTAACAATGTAAAAAAACATTAACTTAAAACACTTAGGACACAAGATTAGAGTTCATACGGAAATAAAACTGCAACCCTCCTGAAAACAAAAGGCTACTCTGAAGCTACCTCACTGTGATCTTGAATGAAAAATGAAGTTGTCATCTCACCTTCTCAGTTTCCGGAGCCAACATTTTGGGCTAAGTCTGTTCTAGATAAAATCAAATGAAGCTCTGTGAGGTGGCAAGACCCAGATCCTGGAAGAACTTTGCATCTAAATTCAGTAAACTGAATTAATGATGCTTGAGTAGAAACACAAACTGTCAGGCATAAGCAAGGCTGCTGTGGGGACAAAAATAACTATCTCACAGTCAGTCACCATGGAAAGTAAAGGGTATCTGTTATTTAGGAAAAAAAACATATCTTAGAATAACTAAAGCAATCATAAGACGTGGTAGCATCGTTTGTTACAGTGAGAATGCACGTGGTTATGTTTTAGATATATCTGTGTTAAGAAAAAAAAAGGGACTAGAAAAAGAAGTAACAAAATCTGGAGACCTAAAAGCAGACAAAACCAGAAAACAAATGCAACTAAAGGAATCCAAAACATTGCTTGTAGCAATGCCTTTAAATTTCAGCTTGTAGGAGTAGAAATGGCTTAAATGCCAACTGAATAGCTTAGAGGCCTGATCGCCATGAGCAGAGCTGTGACTTCCATACGTATGCCCAGGTGTGTATTTCCAGAGGGACAAAGCTTCTCTCCAACTCTGGTCCAAGGTCTCTGAAACTGGCTCTCTTCCTGCTGAAGGGTTGCACCAGCAGCAATGCTATTCATACTAGCATGGGCTAACAGGGAAGAAGGTTGTGGTGAAACGGCAGTCATCCAAATGCATGGAATCTCTCTGCAACTAACTTTAATAATTCAAATAAGAAACTGCCCATCAGTCCCAATGTATATCAAGAGTTCAGAAACTACCAAGCCAAGAAAGAAATACAAAAATGACCATATCACATGCAACACTCCATCACTTCACCTCTGCGCTCATTTCCCTTTACTCTTCTGTATTTTTAAAGTCACCAAAAGGGAAAAAAAAGCCTCAGAGTGCTGTAATTTCCCCCCTGCCTGGTACCAGACTGGCTACAGACTAAGGCTGCATCTCCTCTGTATTCCCTCTGGGTTGAGGTAAAACTCTAGCACTGCTAAAAAAAAAAAAAAAAAAAAAATGGGGGGGAGGGGAGGGGGGCGGAAGCGGGGAATATCTAGGGCAGGTAATCAACATAAAGGTAACCACCAATTTCCCTAAAACAAAACACTCTATTCCTTCTATAGCAAGGTCAGTTCATGTTTTAGTACATAAATAAGCCAATCACAGGCACATCTTAAACAACTAAAACATTTACAAGAGCAGTTGCATTTTTACCTTCCACTCCTATAGAAAATCCACATCAGAGTTTTCCTCTCAAAGATGCTCTTACCAGGGAGCTTATTAGACTGCATAGCAATAGAGGGACAAAACACTCCAAAGAATTCAGCATAAAAAAATAAGAGGAAAAGAGTGGCAAAGGTTTCTTGATGTTTCTAATCCACTTTTTAATCTCTTCCCAAGTTTTAATCTGATGGCATTTAAAGAGAAGGAAAGAAAGAGTAAAAACATTTACTGACCAATTAGTTCTGTAAGGAGCTTGCAGTTTTATCTATGCCAGACCTGAGGTTACTTCCCCAAGGCTACATTCTTGCGCCAAACTTCGCAAGTGAAGGGCAAAAGCCCTGGCCCCTGCATGGCTCTCCCACTCCGAGCCAAGCACACAGAGCCATCAACACATCAGCAGCCTGTCCACAAGACACAGGAGAGCTCTGATCTCGGTGAGCACAAGTCCTTCCAGTTTCTTTGCTTAGCAGTGGAAAATGCAAAATTATATCTGAAAGCAAGGCAGAAGACAGACTTATGGTTGTGATACAAAACATAACACTTC
This sequence comes from Crypturellus undulatus, assembly GCA_013389825.1. Taxonomy (NCBI): domain Eukaryota; kingdom Metazoa; phylum Chordata; class Aves; order Tinamiformes; family Tinamidae; genus Crypturellus; species Crypturellus undulatus. The sequence continues at coordinate 87,899 of VWPW01023374.1, forward strand.
ACAGGGTTTCAGCTTAAGGTATTTTTATGCTCAGTGCGAGATTAGAGTATGCCATTACACTAACCACACAACTCTATGTTGTTTTGCTGGGACCCATATTAAGGAACTGATGTGGCTTAAAGCAAACAAACAATTTTTTTTCCTTCTTCTTAAAATAAAAAGCCATGTTACCATGTCAGATACCCAATCTGATTCACCCAGGTACCATTACATTACCCTAATATTTTAATATTGCTATTAAATACTTCTGAATATTTGTTAATGTGCAAGTTGAACCATGGATTTAGGATTACCCATTGCCTTTTAAATACATAGAGACCTGAAGGTCCAGGAGACAACCGGGTAACTTCTCTAGGCCAATGAGCACTTCCTAACTAACTGAAGAGCTGCAGCGAGTTCAGGGCAACCATCAGAGTGGAGAGAACAACAACCCAGTATCAGGAAAGTAAAACAGTCAGAACAATCAGTCCTAGGGCTTTAGACCTGTCCAGACTAGGAGTCCAGAAAAGAAATGACAAAAAAACTCCCCAAACTAAGGAAGTTGTAATGATATTAAGAGGACTTAAAGGTTACTTTAAAAGGCTTGTCTGAGCAGAAATCTGCTTATTTCAGCACTCCTTCTGCAAATAAAATGTTTGTGTACTTGTAAAACCCACTCTGCACAACCTCTGAGGGTCAGATCCACTTGCACACTTCAGTATCCCAGTTGAAGAGCAAGATGCAAAAAACAACCTAGCAAATCCACTAGCAAAAAATGCACATGCAATTTCAGTGTGGTGCTATTAAAAAAGTATCCAAAAATCCGCACACCTGGAACCACCCCAACCTTGGCTGAGCATGGGCAGGCAGGCATCTCAAACACACAAGCGCTGCATCTCACTGGGGTCTAGCACACATGCACCCACCACGCAGACGAGCGCTGGAAGAGCTGCGTCGAGCATAAAGCACAGCAGCCCTCCAAAAGCGTGGCAAGTGCAGGTAGGACTCATGCAGAAGGCACACGCACCACTGGCAGCAGGGAGTGCAGGCTTCCTGCTCCCAGCTGAGCACCCTGCTCAGCAATTAACCCCAGTTCTTGCTTGCTCTCCTGCGCCCCTGACTCTGATGGTGCTTCCTAAGCAGTGGCCCTGCCTGAAACAGATAGGCCCGGCTTGCTGTTTGACCATTTTCCTGGGACACACGCATTTGACCCATTTGTTGTGCAGGCTGCTGAATTAAAATCATATTACTTGAGTAAGCATAAACAAGCTACTATAGTCAAGAAGGGCATCTTCTTTACCATTATCACCTTTCTTCTTCTCCACCATCCTTGCCAGCAAGGCAACTCATGGAACCAAGGAGGCAAAGGATTCTAAGACTATGCGTCCATACAAGATGAGATTTGTAAGACCAGGAAAGTGAGGTTCCTGCCTTTCTATTTCCCACTTGCTGACTTAAATGCTCTCAGCACGATGGCTGTTATGAAACCTGGACACCTCACAGAGGTCTACTTCCACTGCCAAAGCCAAATGGCTAAAAGCCAGGCACAGAGATGCTCATCTCTCCCATGTTCGAAACACCTCTGTTGTTTGGAACCTAAATTGCAGACTCTAGTTTCCACATGGCCCAAAGGCGCCCAGTGAGCAAGGCAAAGTTTTGGAGACCCCGATAGTGAGCTTTTATTACAGGGTAGCACAGAAATAATCCTTGCATGCTGCCTAGCCTACCAAGGTGAGGCATCCAGGCATAGAAATCCAGCAAGCAAGGTGAATACAGCAGCCTCACAAGCACCCAACAAGAGGAATGGGATCAAATGTGTGACAAAAGCTATCTCTTTTGCTCTCTCTCTATACATACACAGTGTGGTATACATGTATGCACTTCTCCATTCGCTTTCAATGTTTCTCCCCCTCCCCGCCTCTCCCCCTTAGAGAAAAAAAATTCCAACAACCCACTCCTTATGAGCAATTTCATACTTTAATACGGTGGGTTTTGTGCAGGCCAAGTAGCATTTTTGGTAAAGAATATAATTGCAATTGCATGTTTCTAAGGTATTGTAAATAGCATGAAATTATTTTAAAATGTTATGAAAAAGTGCATTTGCAGTGTTCCTTTAAGTGTTTTAACAAAGCTTCAGTTTAAATTGCTTTATTCCAAAGCAATCGAAGATAAGAGTACTTTCATAAGGACATCTTTATCTCCCTACAAATGACTACGATATACAGACACTTTCCAGAAAGAGAATGCACCAGAAAATATGCATCTTACTTTTTACTAGCTACAGGTATCTGTCACCATCAGCTGACTATCTCTGAAGACTAGTAGCTCAAGCAAAACAGCATTATTAGCAGAGTTATGCTGGTGCCCAGAGGCCTTAGACATGTTTAAGTTTGGTGACATACAAACGTACAGGTTCCAGTCAGCATGGACAAGCCATTCTAGAGCCAAAGCAGCAGCAATTCCACAGACTAACAGCAAAAAGGAAGCTAAAATTAGGCAGCACAATCATGCCATCTTCCAGGAAATACAGTATCACATACCTCCTTGTCATACTCCTCGGGCAACAGAGATAAATAAAATAGATATTGGCCTAAACAAGCTGGTCAGAAGATACACTCTCATCATTCAGAGATGTAAGCTTGTCTACATTACAGGATCAGGAAGAACATCTTTAATATATCATTTTGAAGCCCACTTGGAAGAGCTTCTCTAACTTGCTGGGACACAGAGCCATACAGAAAGAGGAGTCATTTCCTAATGTGAGAGGATCTAGATAATGTAAAATACTTTTCAGCAGATGCCACAGTGGAAGAGCTGCATATGATGATATAAACACAACTGTAGATTCCAGTAACATTTTCCCAGAGCTACACAGAAAGGAAGGTTACTCTTTCATTGTTCTTAAATGGACACCATACCAGAGAAGAGGGAGTTTCAAAAACTTTTTAAAACCACTTTCAGTTATAGCATGCAATCCCACTGGTGCTTTAACACACTGAAGATGTAAATCCACAAATCAGCCCCTTTCATCATCTCCCCTTACTCCCAATCTTATTCTGAAAAAGAAAGGGAAAACATACTAGTAAGGAGAAATACCTAAAGTGAGAGAGAGAAACCAATGTATTAAAAGCTCCTTTTCAGAAGCCTCCACAGTGTTCACTGGAGAATAAAGCTCCATCAGCTCTTACCAGGAGTGTTGCTCAGCAAGTCTTTAAGCCTCATAACTCATCACACATGTTGGGGGATTAGGCCTCAGGCTGTCCCCCACTAAGGGCAAGTGTCATGAGCAAAAAATTGCATAATAAAAGAAATCAAATGAAACCAAACGTACCAATGGTGATGGGGGAGGGAGAAGGGGTAGATCACTTACTTTGTCCTTTCCATCATGCACCTAAGTATGACGTTAGCAGCACTGTAACATGAATTCAGTGTCCCTATCAGACAACTTCTGGTCTCTTAAGAGGGTAAGATGCAACAAAAAGTAATAACCACCACAGAAAAAGAAAAAAGAAAAAAAAGCTTTTTTTTCTGGGGGGAGGGGGAAAGAATGGTAAGAGTCTTGTGATACAGAACGCATTTTCGAATTTACAGGCTTTCACCCAGCTCCAAATAACTGTGCATCAGTGAGTGCCTCTGGACCTGCACAGACTGGCAATGGGAAATTTCATTTAGATCCTACAGGAGGACCATGATGTCATTAAATACCATGGCACTACTGAACCTGCAGCTCAGGACTTGCTCCTTGTCCACAGGAACAGAGGCTCTTCCCTCCTCACTCCCTGAGGACTCTCCCTCGGTACCTGCACTGCTCTGGCTAGACAGCTGAGGTCCCTCCATAAGGGAGGGCCCAGCACTGCTACCTCACCCGCTCCTTTCTTGCAACTCTGATCTTCCTTTTTGCTGGAGAAAGGGAAGCATGGCTCTGCCTAGGGCAAGAAGAAGGAACTTAGTCTGTTCCCAGACACATCCCACCCTATTGCTAGCATGGGGAAGAGGAGCACAAGGGAAGGAAGTGGGCAAAGAGGCACAATGAAGCGGATGATGCACAGGAGGAGCTCATGATAGCTAAGTACGATAGCAAAATAACCAGTGTAGCATGATATCAGCAGTGTCTGATAGCTTCAGCATTATTTGATGTCATGTTTATTTAGAATCCCATTGCTGTGCTCTTCACATTTCAACTACTGCTCATTCAGAGCCCCATGAATGGGCATGGCCCAGAGCAGGTACTGGATCATCTCCACACACAAGGAGGCCTATAGAGGCCATAGGTATCAATCTTGCCCAGAACTCAGCAATTTCACTCAAGATGATGCATCTTGCAGGACTGAGGTCTTCACTGGGAAGTGTTTGACTAAATCAACACCACGACATATAAGGAACCAGTGATGGGAACCAGTGATGGGTGCCAAGGTTTAGAGTCTTTAATGGTACAATGATACAGCTTAAACAGCACCAGAAAATACTAGTGGATAGAGAATAGAAAGTTACACACATCAAACATGTATAGGAAACTTTCTTTCCCTTGCATCAGAAACATCTCAAATACCATCATGTAAATAAAGATATTGTCAGGCAGCAGTATAATCTGTGTTTTGTGAATGTTTTTGCCAACCAGACACTTGTCCTTCAAGAGATTTATGCACGTGCTTAAAATTAAGCATGCAAGTAAACACTCTAAACCCTGACATAAGGCTCATGCCTTCACTTGAACAATCACTTTGTAGCTAGTAACTTTTAAGTAAATAATATTTGTGTTACAATATTTTGTTCATAAAACAATCTTTTAGATAAGTGACTTACAAATTTTAGGCAACCGAGGCAAGCAGTGTGTGCCCAATAGACAAAAGTTCACACATGCACCAAAAAAAAAAAAAAAAAAAAAAAAGAGTACTACCACAGCACTTACAGATCTTATCCAATACCAGTACTGCGTGGTTCAACACAAGCACTGCAGTTTCTTTACATGCTATCCATAGCAGAGCTGAAGTTTAATGGTGTACAAGTACTTCCATGTTAAGCCCACAACCTTCATACAGTTTGTAAGCCTTAATTCCCTTATAGAAATTATTCAAATTTGGAATTTGCTTTAATGCAATTAAAAAAAAAAAAAAAAGCAGCACAAAAGCAGAACAGCAAATCTGGTATGTGAAGTCTCACTGAGAAGTGTCTTAGAACTTCTCAAAGAAAATAAGGGTCTATTTTATCAAGCAATAACACTTTAAAAAGCAAGTCACTTTGCACATGCACTATGTAGCTGCTCTGCGCAGCACCACAGAGCAGGGCAGGCTACACTCACAGGACAGGCAGTTAATGCAGCTCCAAAATACACATAGAGTATTGAATGGGGGAGGGGACACATTAACTATGTTACGTAACTTTTTTTCTCTAGAAATATCTATCTCAAAGGCATAAAAAAATAGGATGCCTGCATTGTTAAACACTCAAAAATGAAGAAATAAGCATAGCACACTGTGTACAACCTCATTATTGCCCTGTGCATGTACTGCCATCAAGACTTTGCAATGAAACACAGCCCATTTCTGCCATGAATTAGACTGAAGCACTTATGACAATAATTTAGCTACCAGTTGTATAAAAGTCTACTGGAACATCTTGTCTGTATTTTTGTTGGAAATTTGTCCATATATAATTTACTATGCAGTTTTCACAAAACACTTTCACAGATGCAGAAAGAAAACTGATGTAAACTATTAGGTATTTAAAATGTTGAAAATTGCATGACACCAACTTATAATGATGACAATTAAAAGACATCACAATACAGATTTAAGATTCCATGGATAAAAGCTTTGCCCATTTCTTGATACCTGAGTGCTTAACTATGCAGCCTTAGGAGAATCTCATTTTGTTGCTGTTTTTATTATAAGCTGAATTCCTGGAATCTGCTTAAAATGTCAGCATTTGAAAACTTGCAAGTGAAGAGTGATTACATTCAATTCCACAGATTCATACACCTAAAAGGGTACAATTAAAAAATTAAAGGAAGCAGTCATGCAGGATACTGGCAAGGAAAAGGGACTGAAGGAATTTTAGAAAAAAAATCATTCAACTCACCAGTCCATTGTTTGGCTGAGGTGAAAAAGGCAAACATTACTGAGATGCACCAGTGAGGAAGTTAGAACACAAATCAAGGCCCGGGCCTGCAAGCACAGGTGAGTAACTTAAGGCCCAGAAGCAATTTATGTGGCATAGTTATTCAGATGTGTGCTTGCAGAGCCCGAGCTCAGTGCTTACCAGGAGAGAACAAAAACACCACTTGCACTTTGCCACTGACTTCAGTAAGAACAGGAACTTATCTGTGCTTAACAGCAACTATTTCACCCACCTCAGAAAGATAAAAACCCTTCAGGACTCACATGGTAACTTAATAACTAATCCATTTTAACAGCTTCCAGTTCTAATTTTTAATTAGTCTCTGAAATATCTTTCTCTTACAGGCCCTTTAAACAGTTTTTATTTTATTTATTTTTTACAAAAGTTGCTGAAAACATAATCAATACTGCAACTAGAAGTCTCCCTCTGAAGCTCCCTGAGGACAGTAAACCTGCAGTACCAAGTGCTGTATCGCTCTGCCTTGCAATGCACCAAGGATGCTTACGACACCAATGACAAACCATTATCTATTTTATTAGGTAACTTTCTGCCAAGCTTGAGGTGACCTGAAGTGTACTGCACTTAACTCAGGTCCTTCACAGTCTACAGCTGACTTTTCCGGCACCCTCTTCTAAAGAGCTTGGTGACCCCAACACTGTAATAAACCAAACTAAAAGGAAAAGGACACTATGCAAATTTGTGTCATTGAGCAGGTGCACACATAACAACAAATGCAGTAATTTTAAATCCATCTGAGTGGTGTGTATTCAAAATGGGTTTCAGATTGAGAATTATTGCCTAGGAGATGAAAGACAAGTAGAGGAATCATAAAGTCAGTAACTGGAAGACTTTCAAAAGTCCTTCAACAGCAGAGTTTGATGACACATAACTGATCTGTATACACTGACCAGAAAAAAAGGAGAGCTGAGCCTTTCTGGAAAAAAAATATAAGATTTGGAGATGGTTGTTTCATATGTTCTAGGAAAGAGGAAGCATACACTGCCTCATTCACTACAACAGTGTACATTTCAGATAACCTGGGTTCTTGGTGAGCAAAGTGTCGACAGGAGCAGCTGTCATGGGCTTGACTGAAATAAATAAATGTCAAACTTCAGAGACACTTCCTGAGGGCATAAACATTGCACTCTGTTGTTTGGGTAAGCTTTATTTCCTCACAGTTTCCTCAATGAAGTTCAATCACTGATTTCACCACAAGCAAGATAAGGGCCAATTTTTTGGTTAAAGTCTAGATATTCCATGGTTCTGGGGCCACATAATATTATTCAGTTATCTTTATTACATAAAAAAAATAAGTCCTTCCTGTAGAGCAGAAAGCCTAAGGCAACTTGAAAGGCAAGTACCTCATGTAAGTGGTACTTCTGTAAGTTACTGTCATTTAGAGGTGGAACACCCTACATTTTATTTGGCCTTGCTCCAGCTGTTTCATATGTTTAAGGGGGGAGGTGAAATTGATAAAAGTATTTCAGTTCACTCACTCCTGTTAGACGAAGGTCTAGCCACCAGGCATCAACCTTGTAAGGGAAATGGGAGAAGCAAAACCAGGAGGGAATCATAACCAAAAGAGAAAATGCGAGGGTTCTTTAACCACTTTAGCGAGCGGTTAGAAACCTAAATGGAAGGAGAGCAGCAGCGCAGGACGCCGGGCCTGGCAGCACCTGCAGGGCCAGCGCCAGGCCCGGGCCTGGCCGCGCTGCCTCCTGACCTCTGTGCCAAGGACTCGCGGCCTCCTCTCCCGAGGACAGGGCGCCGGGGCGCTGCGGGCCGCGCCGGCGGCGGCGCGGGGCAGAGCAGG
>VWPW01023374.1:96112-204032 GCA_013389825.1 Crypturellus undulatus
CTCCCTCCGCTCTTCCCCGCCTGCGCACGAGCCCGCCAGCGCCGGCCCTCCCCGCGGCACGGAACGGCGCGGAACGGAACGGCGCGGACGGGGCGCGCGGCACCGCCCGCCCATTGGCTGCCCGCGGCCGCGGGCCCCACGATCGCGACCCTCGCCCCGCGCGTTTAATGTGGGGACCGGCCGCGTCTTTGCCGCCGCAGCGTCCCCCTTCCCGCCCCCCGAGCCGGGTTCTGGCCCGCCCGGCGCCGCTGTCCGGAGACCGAGCTCGGAGCGGTTGAGCCCCGTCCCCGCCGCCGGCGCTCTGCAGGGGCGCCCCGCGCGTCGGCAGGGCGCTGCCGGTGCTCCGCGTTGGAGACCCCGCCTCGGCCTGCGCTTGACGGGCCAGCACCCCCGAACCCCTGCCTCTGGGCAGCGTGACCACAAGCAGGCCAAGCCACACCGAGCCGAGCCTTGCTGCACGCAGCCCCGCAGCCCCGCGGCCACCTCTTGTCCCGGCCATGGCGCTGCCGAAAGCGGGAGCAGAGCTGCTGCCGTGGCACTCGGGTGATGTTTTGTGCTCGTAGCAGGGTGTTAAATTAGTCATAGCTTTGACATGAATCTTCCAGCACCTTTCACCTGGAGTACTAAAGGTACTAAGAAGACTCAGGATCTCAAAGGCAGATTTATTACAGTATAAACTGGAACAGTTAACTCTGTAATTAATCAGCTGTCTAATTTGAGTGAGACAGCATAGAGGTGAAAAGGGCTTAGGTGAAAAGGAAAATACACTTTCCCTTGCCCACTATATCTTTCCAGGACAGATCTTTTCTTTCATGTTTGTTTTGAGTCCCGTAAGTTAATGACTGTTTGGTTCGCAGCAGACTGTACGGAGTCTCCCCGGTGTTCCTCAGAAGCTCCTTCCATCGTCTGCGAGGCCTGGCAGTGCATCTACATCCAGCTCCTCAGCAGTCTCCCAGTCTGCTTGCTGCAAAACCCACCTGCTTGTTGGACACTTTCCTACCTGCCCCGCGTCCTTCAACTCGCTGCTTGGGCTACTTTGTCCTGTGGCAGCTTCCTCTTAGCGCAGCCTTTGCCTTCTTGCTGGTTCATCCTGACCTGCAGAGCCGCGGTTAGGACAGCCTTCCCACTCCTCACCCAACCTCACCCTTTCAAATGGGCGAAAAGACAGACTATGTGGTGCAAACAAACAGATAAACAAATACTGTCACTGTGTCACAAATGAATAGATAATAGCAGTCCATTTATAAACAACACAAGCAATCTCATTATTTTAATAATACCACTAAGGAAAGAAAAAATATGGAGATAAAACAGCATAACAATTGCCTTGGAATATAAATACAACATCCTGTGAATACACAGAAGGCAGGGTGTTTAGGTGTGAGGCTAAGACTCCATACTATTGAGCTTTATTTTTGTCAAAGTGGGCTTCCGTGGGGTTTTTCTTCCAAATCAAGACTTAAAAAGATTCCTACTGTACTCATGTTTTACTACCACGTGGTCTTGGGCCAGTCTCAAGGAAAATAGCACAAACAACATGTATATCCTTCAAGTAGACTGGTGGTGAAATTCAGAGAGCTGAATAAGAAATTGCAACTCCAAAAGGCCCCATTCAGCTGCTTCATAAACTTGACAGCACCTGAATTCTTCTATTACTTTGTTTTTCAGCCTTGAAGAGCTCGTGATCCTCCCCCTCTACGCAGCTCTGGTGAGCCCACACTTGGAGTACTGTGTGTAGTTCTGGGCTCCCCAGTACAAGAGGGATGTGGAGCTTCTAGAGAGGGTCCAGCGTAGAGGGACAAAGATGATTAAGAGACTGGAGCATCTATCTATCTTATGAGAAAAGACTAAGAGAGCTGGGCCTGTTTAGCCTGGAGAAGACTGAGAGGAGATCTGATCAATACGTATAAGTACCTTAAGGGGTGAACGTAGGGAGGATGAGGCCAAACTCTTCTTGGTGGTGGCCAGTGATAGGACAAGGGGTAAAGGGTACAAGTTGAAACACTAGAAGTTCCATCTCCATGTGAGGGAGGACTTCTTTCCTGTGAGGGTGGCAGAGCCCTGGAACAGGCTGCCCAGAGAGGTTGTGGAGATCTTCCAGACCTACCTGGATGCCACCCTGTGCCCCGTGTTCTAGATGTCCCTGCTGGAGCAGGGAGGTTGGACTAGATCTGTAGAGGTCCCTTCAACCTCAACCATTCTGTGATTCTGTAAAGCCCTGCTTCTGAGCATGCCTCGAGTGATGCCTTTGGCCTGGCGATGCCAGCGGATCATGGCCCCACTTGTAGGAGAGAGCCTGGGTACAGTCAACATGAGGTCCTGGATGGGCTCAGCCTAGAGGTGCTCTTGTCCGTGCTCACACACATATAGGCCCAAGCTCTTTCTCGGCCTATAAAGGGCAGTGAAAGCTTTTAAAATGTCATGGGATACGAGTGTAGTATATTACAGCATTCACTTAAGCCTCCCAAGCAACTTGTTTTCAAAGCCCTCCTTTGACTGAGGTTAGATTTGGGCCCATGTTTCATAGCCCTTTCAATAGGTTTTAACCACAAAGCCAGAGACTGCTCTGGGGAATAGAGGAGGAACATTTTTCATTCTCTCTAGTGTGGTGGTGTCATTGTGCGGAAGAGGATCCAGGATTAGCTGGGCTGGAGAGAAGTGTGACTCTGCTATGGTGAACTGTGAGGGGTTGAGGGCAGAGTTGTGAGTCAGTTTTCAGCACAGACAATGTAAACAGCTCCTGGAGGAGTCAGGAGCCTTCAACCAAGGGCTATTTCTGAATCTTATGTGTAACTGTCACAGGACAGAAAACAAAAAAATCAACATTCTCTTCTTGCAGGAAAAGCAACTTAATGAGTTGTGCTGCTTCTCATGCCCTCCTCTAATGCAGTGTCTCTGGGGTTCATTTAAAGGGGGAAAGCTCAGCAGGAAGAGCTGTAGCTTGTTTCCAAGATAAGCCCAACTAGTATCTGGACACTGTCCTTGCAGTGGAAAATTAGGCTTTGATTGTTTTCGGGTAGAAGAGAGAAGAAAAACTGATTCATTACTCAGTGTTTTAGCCAAAGTGGGGTTTATTGGATTATTCTGTAACAGGTCAGCTCAATCTTAATGGATACATATGATGTTTGCTGAGCTTATTAAAGATTATTCTGGAGAGACTGACAGCCTATGGCTCATGGGATTTTAGGGTCTTGATAAAGGAGTGTTTTAAATTTCCACCGTAAGCTCAACATTTTCCTATTGGCTAGCAGAGAGCTCAAAGTGGTAGCTATTTTGGATAGTTTTCTGCATTCATAACTCTTCCTGTCATGTCTTTTACAGCATTTTGGATTCTGCACTAGCATCCAGATGCCAAAAACGTAGACACTGCAACACATAACTTAGGTGGTCTGGGATCTGCCATCAGTGAAAAACTGAGGTCGAGCAAAGACTGACCCAAGTCCCTCAAGACCTATGCCACTGGTATAATTATCTTATGTTTTCCTCAGGGTACCTTCTGTTTGCCCCACAGCACAATAGTTGCCTTACATGTGGCATCTTCTGGGTTACCTTATACATAAAAGTAGCATGTATAGCTTGCCCTATGTTAACTTAACCAGAAAACTTGCACTAAGAATGTCTTCTTACAGGGATAGCATACGGTAAAAAATAAATGACCTTATTCCTAATGGGTAAGACCTGCACATTCAAAAGAAACAAGCACTACTGATTAAAGGTTTTCCTAAGCACATTTTGCTTATATAGTTCTTAAAAAGCTTTTTGAGTCCTTCAGCTCAACAACCTCCAGGAAAAACCATGAAGCAGTATTGCCTTCCTCAGGCTATGGGTCTGATTTGTTTGGGGGTTTCAGTTGTTTCCTAAAAGATGTTTTCTGGCTGCCAGGAGTTGCCACATCGGTTTTAGTGTATCGTAGTCAACAGTTTGTTTTCACATAGTAGGCCTAAGCCTGAAAATTTCTCTAACAAAATCCAGTATGACTCAGTCTGAATGAATCATTCACAATTCCTCTTTCTCTGCTTGCAGAATTCTCACAGCAGATTGATTTCTTCATCTGTATTTGCTGTTCTTCTGGTTATTTTAGCATGTCTGATGATTTTCGAAGTTTCTTTTCTTGTTGTTTGCTTTTTTAATGTATCGCATGTTTATAATTTAAACTCTGTTATTTAGCTATGATTTATCTATTGTTGTTGTTTATCTATGTATAGATCAGCCAAACATGACTTTTTCCCTGTTCTGTAGACCTTAAGGTTTTTGAATATTTAGCTTGCATGTTTAAATTTAATTGCCTCTCGCTGTTTCTGTCAGTGAAGAAGATCAGTCATTTAAATAAGTCAAGAAAAAGTGAGTATAAAAGCAGCATATAGAAGTGTGAATTCTTAAAAAAAAAAATCCATACAAATGGTGGTGTATTTTCTTGGCTTTCCCATCTCATAATATGACATTCTCCAACACTGAGTGTACACTCGCGTGTTGTGCCTACCAGGAGATAGTGGAATCCAGCACGCTGGAGAGTGAGAGAGCTCAGATTCCAACCTATGGCTGATGATAGCCTTGGCACATACATTACTCTTAAAGTGGAACAGTTGAAAATGCTTTGCCAGGGTCATGCTTTAGAGATGAATCTTAAGTCAGGAAAAAGAATCACTGATTCTGATTATGATATAGAACCCTATGTTCTTTGGAACCCTGTAATTCTTTGGCTGGTGTAAATCAGTATAGCTCATAGATTTGTGCAGATTTACAGTGCTAAAGCCCAGAAAATAGAAAGGATATCTGACAAACAAAGGATGCTATATTTATTTCATAAGTGAAAAATACTTCATAACTGAGGCACACCATTGGCATGAATAAGTTATGAAAAATCTTCACAACCAAAAGAACATAATCATCCTTCATGTATAACAGATTTGTTTATTCTGTAAAGATTCATTTCAGTTGATTAATTACCAGTATCTGCTGATGGTAGAGGTAACAAGCCATCTCTGATGAGAGAATCATTTGAGGACATGCTCAGAATATTTTATCACTGAGCACGAGGTGTGTGTATGCTTAGAATATTTATCACACCATGTTCTATGACTATTACATTTTTAAAACTCAGTACTGAATACATATTTTATTGCAGATGAAGGAAGTATCTAAATTTTTCTTGCCTTTCCTATTAAAGGCAATTTCTTTTTTTTTTAATTGCATAAAAACGCAGTAACACTCATATGTTTGCATGTCAAGTACTGAACTGTGCTGCTGCATTAAATCATTGTTATTCTGAACCAGTATAAAATTTGCATAAGTGCAAATGCTGGTTCCTGACAATACCCTCAGAATTGTTTTAGCTTACACTAAATACAATCTATACCAGATAGATTGCTTGCTCACTGGCCATTATTCACAAATGGAAGTTAACAAGATGGAGGCTTATCAAGAAGTAAATTGCCCTCTCTTTCTTGCTATCTTATTTATTAAATAAGTAGGATTGTAATACAGAATTTAAAATAAAGTATCAAATGAGACATTAGATCTCTTCCATTCCAAAGCATTTGAGAAGAGAAAAAAAATACAATAAACAAATCTGTTAATCACTGCAAAATAAAGAGCAAAGATAGTTTCTCAGCGTCTCTAAATATTTGTAATTTTAAGTCAGATTTTTAACAGAAAATATTAATTTCTTACTGACAAAGTTAACCTAGTCACGGCAATATAGAGCGTTTTAAGCATTGGTGATCCATAACTAGATACATGCTGTACATACACTGAGTGCAAAAGGACAGCCAAAACTTCAGCAAACGTAACAGAACCTCTGCAAAGTTTTGTACAAAGCACTGAGTTTCTTTTCTTTAATAAATTTACTTGACTGAAAATATAAATATTTGGTCTTCTTGAAACTCAGTGTTTTCTTTCACTTTCCAGCCAAATAACATATTTTTTATTTTCACAGACATACAACATTCAGTAATTATTAGTGTACATTTCCAGAGGATCCAATATGAGCTACAGTTCCAGAAAAGTGGTCTAACTCAAAATCCATTAAAGCCAGTTGGAGCTTTTCCATCCATTCCAGTATTTTACTTAAGCTCTGAGAGTATTACCTACCTAGGTATTTACAGCTCTCTGTTATCAGGGTATCCCAGCTTTTTGGATTTGTCCTGGTAAAATGGACTAGATAAGGGCAAGAGTTCAAAAGGCTTTAATGACTTTCAAAACTGTAAGCACTGATAGCAAGAGTGTGTTTACTGAGGGAAGATGGTAAGTTTTAATTATTCTCAGTGCTTATTTTTCATTTGATTACTAAAGAAATACAGTTTATATGATCACTTTGCTTTTGTATATATCTGGTCAAAAGTCAGCTTTTAGCCAGTTTCAGCGAAATTTGAAAGAAAAGTAATCTCAAGGACATTATATTTCCCCGGGTTTTATAACAAGCTGCAGTATGATAAAGAATAAAGACCTCGTATTGCTTCCAGTGAAGAAAAGACTTTATAGTAAATTGATCTTTTAACAGACTCCCAAGAATCCATACCCAATAAGAAATTCTGTGAAAAACCTAACCAAAGGGAGAAAACTTCAGTCTAGCTGCTCATCTCTCTAAAACTCTAGAAGAATCCACGTGAAATCAGTCTTGCTTATTTGCTCTGCCCCCATAACTGCTTCTTTGGTGGCTTGTTTCTTTTCTGTCTTCTCTTTCATCTTCCTTCTCTTTTTTTTCCCTTTTCATTTTATTTGTTGTTGTTTTCAGTTGGTTGGAATAATCTTTAGAGATATGGGAAGAGATCTGGATATATAGTTTCATGCTTCAAGTGCAGGCATGATATTTCAGGATGAGCTGCATGATCAGTGGTGACTCAGTGAAAATGTGTCATGCAGGTTTTGTATGTAGTCTCCCAAAGATTTCCAAGCCCAGTGTTTCTGCATAGCAAAAATATCTCCATGTTTTGGAGACTTTCAGCTGCAGCCATGAAAGTTGAACTGCAGCAGGCTTTCTGATTGTGTTTAGCCTACTATTACTGCTGGTGACACGATTTAAACAATATAGAAAACCTATTACTGTGCTTACAGAAATCAATAAGAAAATTCCCACTTGAGAACGTGATTTATCCTTTGTTAGATTTTGTGGGTGGATAGTGATGCATGAGGCAGAAAAGAAGCAGTTTCTTTCCTCCTTCCTCTCTGGTTCTGCTGTAGTAACAGGACTTGATACGAATCAGCAACATGTCCCTCTCCAGGGATGGAGGAGGAAACCTGCAAAAGGAGGTAGACTGTACATTCCTGCTGTGGGGAAGAGGACAGCTTTGTCATGTTTTGCTTTACTGATTTGCTTATATTAACATAGCGTAACTTTAAGCATAAACCACTGAGAGATTCATGACCTGGTGAGGAAAACTATAAACTTAGCCTTGTGTAAGAGCATCAAAGAGGCAATCATAAAATGCACTCAGTCTTGTATGCTTACCTCTTCTTCTGGTATTTCCCTGTCCATGCAGAGTATGTACAATTCTCACTAGCCTCATTATTAGATTCAACCAGACAGCACAAATAGGTTGTATATATTGATTCAGAAAATACATGCGACTGCCTTTCTTGATTCCTTAGCCACAACTCAGATGCTAAGATGAAAATGATCTGTGAAGAGGTGGATTATTCTCCCCTAAGTGACTGGCATTTTCTTTGGGTGTGAATCCACTTGATTCCATTTTGGCACATTGAGATTGGACTTCATGATGAGATCCACAGCTGAAAAACAGAACTTCAGAAGTTGTCTGCTTAATGATAGGGGTTGTTGGAGGAATTTTATCTTTAAAGAACTCTTGAAGGAGCCTGCTAGTATCATTAGATTGTTAGACGCTCATATGGAATAGCACTTAATGTCTGGAAATCACAGTGAAGGATGAATGTCTCTTGACTTCTTGATTCTGGGCAAAATGACACTATATGCAGCACATTTCACTCATCCTGACAGGGTGGTTTTGTTTCCCAAAGCATTCCAAGCTATATAGTGGAGATTATAATCTTGGTATATTTGACCTTAAAATGTAAACAAAGTTAATGGCTATTCCTAGTATTTATAAGAAATCAAAGATCTTGGTATCCTGTAAAGTGGGACATTTGCATAGAAAGGCCTTCAGTTTTAGAACACACTCTTCTTTTTGTTCTGAAAGGTCTGCATTTGCTGACCTGCAGTGTCTGTTGCAACGCCTGTTGTTCAATGTTTCTTGGACAGGAACTGAGGGGATGAGTTGTCTGTTGTCGCCCTACATGCATTTGGAGGTGACTTTTAATTGTTTAGCTAATCAGATCTTTTGAGAGTTTTATTAGTCCAAGTCAGAAAATTATCTCTGGTAGAAATTGTCCATGACTGATTATGTAGAAACAAGTTTTCTCTAGGCATGTGAGATGCCATTGGATATTTTATGGATGAATTTCAGATACCTAGGCAAATACCACCATAGATGAGCTTTCAGTTTCCTTTCATGCAGAAAATCTATATTTTTGTTAATGAAATGAAGTATATTCACTTCATCTCCATTGAGTTTGAAAGGGTTATGTAAATCATTAACATGAACCATTTATTCTGACCACAGCTATTTGGTCTAAAGTTGATATTTGGAGTCTGTTAATCATTACTAGTTGGCTATTTGCTGCTTATCAGAAGGTGATCCCAAGCACTATTAGTCCATCATCTTGCCAGCTTTTCTGAGTTCAGTATCTTTACTTCAGTGTCTTTGCATAACTAAACTACATCCAACTTCTGTTAAATTTTAAGTGTCTGAGATGCATGCTCAGGTCTTTTTCATTACCTGTCTAGTGCCCTCAAAGAGACATCTTAATTCCCTGGGTGGGACCTATAAAAAAAAAATTGGGGAATATTTAGGTGTGTTGCCAAAGCTGTGTTTTTTCTTTTAAATGGATTCTGTCAACATTGGAGCTCCACAGAACGGCTCGGGTGGCCCTGGAGCTCCCTGGGCAGCTCAGTGTACCCACGGTGATGGCTCTGCTCGCGTCCCTGTCTGACCCCTTCCTGACAGAGCTGAGCTGCTTAGCTTGTGGCTCGGAGCTCAGCCAAGGCTTTAAGGATCAGAAATTGGCATTCCTTTGCCTCAGAGGACCCGATGCAGCAGGCACTTGGGACATTTAACACATTCTGTCACAATTTGGCTTGCTCTGCAGTTGTCATGCTGACACGTGACAGCCAGGAAGATCTTCAGAAACAAGCCTGAGAAAGGAAATCGTGCTGCCTCCTTTTCTTCTAGTTGGTCAACAGCTACTGATCTTCATAATTCCTGTTATATTTTTTCTAGTACTGAAAATAATTCAGGACTACTGGACACATTAAAATATTCCAGTAGCCTTCTGCTTGTATTAAGGGTGCTTTTTGACCCAGTCATACAGTAAGTCCTTATTGGCCTTCCATCTACTACCTCTTGATATGGTACTATCCCAGTCTCTTGATCAAGCAGTTTTTCTCCTATTCATATTTTGACCTTCCCAACCACAGTTGTAAATCCTTGAGTATTCCTCATGAAATTCTTTACCTGCTTACCTCTTTCAATGGATCGTATTCCTCAGTCTAACTTTTCTGGCCTCGAGTCCCACAGCTGTCTTCCAGCACATCAGGACTGACTTGTTTCTCCTGTACCGTAATTGGGCAGTTCTCTTTTTCTCTGTCCTCTCTGGAAGCAGAAGAGATAGTTCCTAATGTTAGTTTGGATTCTAAATAAGTGCTGCATTAGCCAACAACAGCAAAGACCAGTTGTTCCATGGAAATGCTGACTGCCTACATCCCTCAGCTGCTGGCTCAACATCCAGCAAATATTTGAAGAATTTATGTACCAACCCTTAGCAAAACCTTTATGAGAATTTGCAAATTTCTAATTTTCCAAAATTTTCATCTTGCCTGTATTAAATAATGTTAGTGACATATAGCAATGGATGCACATCCCTATTACAAGCATTAGCTGTCTATTAGATTTCGCCCATCTTTTCCAAAGAAGTGAAGTGGATGCCACAGCTAACTTTCTGAAAACTTTTCTTGCATTGGGATAACATTCTTTCCCCTTTTCATCTTGTTCTCCTAAATGGCTGGATCATTTTTGCTAAAACTTTCCAAAAATAGTTCACTGTAAACACCAGCCAGCATGGAAGATTCTGTCCCAGAGTGCTGAAAACTTGGCTAATATGTAACCAGTTGAAAATAAGATCTTATTATGGTATCTGTTGGGAAAACTTTATATTTTAGCTCAAGTTATATGATAAGTAAATTATTTTATAATCCTGATTATTTCTTTACTAAGGTTTGTTTGTTTTTGAGACTTAAAAATCTAAATAGCCAAAATTAGGTGCATTCAGACAGCTAAAATATGAATTTATTTACTTGTTGTATGGGAGATTCCATTTGCTTTGAAAAAGTAGAGAGATTATGAATATAGCTGAGAAAAAATGATATTTTTGTAAGAATGAAAATGCTTTGTATGTTCAATCTTCTAGAAAGATAAATAACTACATTGAATGGACTGTATGGACAGGCCTGACATCATTTGAAACAACCACTGATCAGAAACTGTATAGCCTAAAACAGAGGTACATTGGTTCTTAAGGGACTGAAAGAAATTCAAATAAGAATATAAGATAGAACCAAAGTTTCTGAAGCAAAACAGTTTTTGACGTAGTTGAAGAAGTAATCTTATAACAGCAGAAAATATTACATCTAGAAATGAGAACAGTACAGAAAATTGCTTGTATTTTTGCTGTCTCATGCTTCAACTGGTGCCCATGAGGTACAAGGTACTAACAGCATTGCTTATTTAAAATGAAAATAATTCTCCACTTACTTAAATTTATTGCTGTAATTGTATCCTTAAGTTTAGAACTAATCAAGGTCCTAGGATAACAATAGGCTACAGATTTATATTTGCAGATACAAAAGAATTATGAATACTCCACTACTGGAAGAAAAAAAAAATGTATTGAAATAAAAGTTTTAATGCTAAAGTTTTGATCTCACATTCAAACCCAAAATCTAATACATTACAGATACTATTTCAACAGTAGTGGTTTAGCAATGCTCTGTGGAGTGCTCTATAGCTTTGAATGTTTTTCTCAGGGAATTCTGTTTCATTCTTCATGTTGAACAGTGCCCTACTGTTATAGTGTCCCATAAGTAGTTCCATGACAGAGATAAGTACCACCCCTGAGTTTGGAATGAGAGTTAGCAAGGATCACAGATCCCATCTTTAGATTTGCACAGTTTCATTATTGAATCATCAGTCAAGAAAAATAGACTACATGACCTTTTGAACCACTAATTTTTTAGTGGTCACTTTAGTTTTGATGTGCTGCAGTGTATTTTTTACAGTTCTCCAGAGTGCAAGTAACATGTATGACTCTGATGCCTCTGGGGAAAATTCCCAGTTCAGGCTGCAATAGCCATGCTGGATTAGCAGGAAATTGAGGGAAAAGATTTTGAAGAGATGCACAGATAAAACCTGCTTAAAGGTTAGTGCTATTGAAGAACATACTTAGCCAAGAATGAACCAAAGGCTGAAAAGAGAAAAAGATTTAATCAGTTAATTATAGATTAATTAATTGTAAATTGTATAATGCTCACTCTTCCTCAAGAAAGAAAACAAAACCTTGCTCTAATTTTATCTTGAAGTCTTTATCATTAACTGTAAATCCTAGTTCTCATTAAAGCAAAGTAAATACAAAAATGTTTCATTCATAGGTCTGAATATTTACATGGATGTATTTCTAGTGCTAAGATATCCTTTTTTTTTTTTTTGATATATCTCCTTTAATGAATGGCTTTTTTAAAATATTATTTTAGTCAAGACTTCAGCTGGCTGCACATAAAGCTGAATAAAATTCCTAAAAGCTCAGCTTTTTCTCCCAGATGTCCTTGCTGCACCATGGTGGCTTTCTAAAGCTGCAGATCTCCAGAGCTGTTTTCCAAGGGAAGCTATTTCCATGGCCTGAGTGAGTGAACAGAGCAAAACAGGCCACAGAGTGGGAAAAGGAGAATGACTGACCGAAGAAAAACAACCACAACTACAAATAACAATTGCAATGAATGAACCAGGAAGAGTCTGAGGTTTTGTGACTCTTTCAAACTCGCCTTTAGAAAGCAAAAGTAGATTCGGGTCACAAACATGTTTACTTACTGCAATTGTTTGGTGATGTATATTTTCCTTAAAGTCACAGACAGGCAATTTCTTCCAAAGGCTGTGTCACAGCATAAGCAACATATTAAAACTCAAGTTACAATTAATGATGCCACAGACAGATTTTGTTAGGGAAGTTATTTGCATTCTTCAGGACAAGATTTAAGGGCCTTGATTCGTTTGAATTACCTTTACTCTCCTTGATATTCTTTCAAAGACTACAGGATTAATTGCTGGAGAAGCTGGAGAAAACTGTAAAGAAAAATAAGCAATTGTTTCAAAACTTGTCTACAACTTTAAGTAAATCTGATTATTTACCCTTAACGTATGTTCTGGTGTTTATTATGGTCACCACTGGCTTTGACAGTGTGGGCGGTCACAGGAACATCATCACGTTCCTGCTTCACTCTTGTGGTACCGTCGTCATAACTGATTCACGGAAATGTGTCTCTTAAGCTGCATAACTATGAGCTCCAGCACCTCTCTGAAGATTTCCTATGAGCTTTGGGTAGACCTATTCACATTCATGTCATCTCCTTGTCTAGATAGCACTGTGTTCTGCTGTAAATCACAGAAATTGGAGATAGAACAGACTTCTTAAGTCATTTTATCCTGAGGATACGATTGTTCTGTTCAATGTGTTCAAAGTGGTTTGTCCAGTCCAATTGGAAAGGAATTAGATGATACAGATTTCAACATTTTTCTTGGAAATTAATAGGAAATTACACTCTTAGGAGAATATTCCTAATATTCTACTTCAATTTTCTTTTGTTTAGGCCTACAATATTTTTGTCCTTATAGCTTGCTGAAACTTGTCATCTCTGGGATTCTTCTTTAAGGTAGAAGAACAGGGGGTAAGAAAGAGGGTCTTTGTGGAGACAATGGTGAAGAAATCCCCGAAAAGATTATGAAGTTCATAAGCTTCTTTTAGCCTATGGGAAGAAATAGGGGCAGTGAACAGGATGGGTGTATTTTAAAGAGTGGCTGTTGTATGTTTTCTCTTCCAATACAGGCTAGTATACCTGCATTTTGTGAGACTAAAAGCAGAAAACTGTTGTAAAAGGGTGCCTACTCCTTTTACCCCATTACATCTCACCCATATTGCTTAGACTGCTTTTAGTATCTTAGGATAAACAAAGTCCATCGGAGAAAGATCATGAAGCAAACAATACAGTAGGTTGTTAAGAATAAAAGCAGATAATAACCCATATAATATTAATGGAATGATAGCAGTAAACACTTATGACCTAATAAAATAGCATTTGTAGATATCTGACTGAAGATATAATCTTTGATTTCCATCATTCTAATCTCAAAAACCAAAAAAAGATAAAATGGAAACAAACAAAAGTCAAGATCAGCAGTCAAAAGGTGAAAAAAAAAGTCTGAAGGAATGCTGAAAACAATTGATGAATTAGAAAATTGTTACAAAGGAAAAGGATTGTTTTAGAAAAAAATCAGCTTAGTAGTCTGTGCTCTCTCAAAAAATGCAAGTCCAGACTGACTTTCAATGAAATTGAAAGGCAATAAATCTAAAACTACAAAAGAGTTGTCCTTTTCCACTGCACATAATTACTTTTTAGAACACACTGCTGCAAAATGCTACTGTATTAAGGCAATCAGTAAAAGTCCAGGATTGTTATTTTTTGTTATGAATACTAAGGATCCCATTTTGTAACATTACTAAAATAAAATTGTTGAGTCCACAATTTATGTCTGAATTTTAGAAAATGTTACTTGAGCCAAGAGAAGATAACTTCTCTCCAATGATTTTTTTTCTTTCTGGAATGTTTCTTTTGTCTTTTACTAAGCATTTTTACTTAAAACTGTGTCTTGTAGGTAATTTTTATAATGATTTGAAAGAATGACTACTTTTGAGTAATAAGAATTTTGTATTGGCTCCGATGGAAGGACTGTTGTTATGCATACATTCTGAAATAAGAATTTTCTTTTTTATCACCTCATCTTTTTTCCCCACCTCTTGAATGCTTCATTCGTCAAGTAGTTTTTTCTCTATATTTGGTTTTGATTTCCAACTTCTGCATTACTTTGAAAGTACTTTCAACTTTGTAATCTTTTTGTTTCCACTTCGTCCTGAAGCCCGTGAGTTTCTAAAATTTGAATACTCCAATCAAGGCCATCAGATCTTCAGATGTTATTTTTGGTTTGTCATTTTGTTCATTCACTCCATACTAATGGCAGTGGCTCCAGTGGAAATTGGACCTTCTCTGTATTATGTGTGATATGGATTAGTAGGTTTTAAAATTGTATTTACATATATAAAAGCATAATAGCAAGCTTGCATTAGTGTTGCAGACTCACTTCTCATTTTCTCACTTCTCATTTTTCTCCCTTCTTGGGAGTCCTTGGACTTTTTTTCATGGGTTTTGGTCCTTTGGATCACGCATTAGCCATACTAATGTGACACAGATGTTGTACTACTATCATCAACAGGAAGAAAAAAATATGTCTTCTGACTCTTGAGCTGGGTTCTTCAGAACAAGCAGGGATCTCTATATTGGTAGTGCATTACGTTCTGTAAGAATTACCTTTGTACTGTTATAAAAGGGATTTAATCTCATGGAATTATCAATAACTAATTACTCTCAGCCTTGTTCAGTAGCCAGGGACTGACATGAAATGCCTCTTTTACGTGCATATTGGTCCTTTCGTCACTACATCACATTTCGATAGCCATGTGGCCCTGCATCCCCAGCTCAGCGCATTTCCTCTCTGGTCTAAGAAGCTGGGGCTTTTGCTAGTTTTGTTTTTTTAGGGTGCATTCAGTTTTCAACGGTGCTCACCCCTGTGAAATGTCAGGCTGGTTTTACAGCACAGTGCGGTTAGACTTAGAGAGAAGTTCTGGAAGGCAATGCCAAAAGGGTCTTCAAAAAGGTCAGTTCATTGAGGCCATGGAGGGCTTTCAGTATTCAGTCTGCAAATATGAGTGACAGCTTTTTTGAAAACTTCAGAAGAAAGATTAAGGTTTCTACAAAAGTCTCGAAGCAACTTGTACTGTAAAATAACAGGAAAAAAAAGGGAAGAAAAAAAGATATTGTAAGATATTATATAGCTGCCATTTTAATGGACTTACTGTTTAGACCATGTGGATGAAAATGATGCCATTCTTCCATTTTTCCTTTTTCTATACCTGCATTGGTTAGAGTGTGGCAGCCAGTAGACAAGAATCTTTTCTGTGGTTAGTGATGAACATTCACAGACCTGTCTGCCATATGAAGTCCCAGTCCTGCCACCCGAAATGGGGAGTGCATCCCGTGTGTCCACAGCAGCCAACAGAAACCTCAAAGGTCACTTTTGAAGGTATAAGCTAAGAATTTGGAACAGATTTACTATTATATTTTCCTTCTATCAAAATGAAGACATATTTATATTTCTCTTTTTATATATATATATATTCATCTCACTAAAGAAAATATTATCTAAAATGTACAAAAGTTTCTAAAATATGACATAAGAGAAGTGATATAAAAATGTATTTTAATTCCTAATATAGAGGATTATAATTACGTGTTTCTATATTTTTTTCCTTCCCTGATGTTTTCCAGAATGTGCTATAAAAATAAAAACTTACCACTGTCTCCTGGCATGTGGTAACATGGTACTGGCTTTCTTTATTTTTCTTTTCCGTCCAATTCAAAGTCGCTATTTTGAAAAATCAAAGTCTTTTTATTTATCTTCCTCTGGATCACTTTGTCCAGAATAAGTGTCCAATATCAACAAGAAAAGAGACGTAGTAACTTAGTGTGTCCCTTTGTTCCCTCTGTGGAAAATGACAGCCCTATACATCTTTGCTCCCGCTGGTTGAATGTCAGACATCAGCATACCAACATTTTGGAGTAACTTTCTCAAGCGCAGTTCATATTTATACAGACTAATTTATGTGTAACAGAGGACTCTTAGAGCTAAGGAAATAGAACTCCTGAATAAGCCAGCGTCTCTGGCTACAGATAGCCAGAAGCAGAAGCCAGTTGTAAGTAAGAGGACTTACTTATTTTATCATTGGTAGCTTATAAAAAAAAAACAGAAAAAAGATAAATTAAGCATTTTTGTCAGTATCTTTCTCTTGTTAAGATGTGAAAAATCTCATCTTTTGAAAAGTAGGTCACTTCAGACAATGTAAAAATTGGTATATGTAATGATAATAACATCAAGAAAGGAAAACAAGTATTGTGTTCAGTTGGTGAAAAATGATATCGCATAAATGACATACTTTGCAATATATGTTACAACAAGCTATTACATAACATGGGATCCTTGGAAGAAGAGACTTTCTTCTTGAGCATTTAGGATGTTTAGTTGAACTGTCAAATCACATTATAGAAGTAACCTGAGCACTCATATTTGGGTGTTATAGGGCTAAACATGCCCATTCTCAAAAATAGATGCCTGCCCCAAAGAACTTTCAGTTTCCAAAGATCTTAATTTGTTGTCATGGAGAGGGCTTGAAATTCAAACACTTGATTAAATCATTAGCAATTATACATTAAGAGGTTTTGTCATAATCTTTACATACAAATAAGCCTTTAGGCTTTAAGTATATGTTGTTTTTATTATACTGTAACTAATTTACCATTATGTTTCCTTGTGACAGATCATTTTCTTCCCTGAGGAACACAGCCACCCTTAATGTTTCCATTATGCTAATATTCTAGGGGGCAATTATTCATATTGACACCACCAGCTTCTTGAAAACGTACCATTCATGAATCCATGCCGTTCGTGTCCCTAGAATGAGTTAAGTTTTTACCATTAACATGCCAATTATTAGAGTCTTCATTGATTACCTAATTCCTGTGGATCCTGCTGTCTGTCATCACTGCTGAACACTGATTACTATTCAGGAGTCTGTCATACCGTAGAATATTTTTGTAAAACCAAATTGCTTCACTTCAGACACAGAAGACCTAGGAATTCAAACGGCCAACCCCAGTCTCCCAGAACTAAGCAAACCGCACGGCTGAGCTCAGATATGGAAAACCCTGCAAACCAAACAACCAACCCTGTATACACAGCAAGCCAGAAAGTCTCCCAGACGCAGAGCCAAGGCAGCCAGCTGAGAGCGACTGTTGCTAAACAGGAGAGAAGGCAGGCAGGAGCTGCTTAAGCAGCCGAAAAGTAAGCAAAAATATTTTAGATAAAACAGGGCTTAGCATAGCAATGATTAATTCTGGATTACCTGCACTGTAAAATACAACTCACTGCCAAGCTTCTTCTAAAGGATATTTAAACAAACGGGCTTGTTAATGGAATAGGTGTTTCAGCATAAATTTTCACAGGAGTTTTTGTCTGCATTGTAGCTGGTACTGGAATTCTGTAGAGAGCACGTGAAGGCAGCAGGACAGTGCAAAGCCTTGGGGCGGACGTGTCCCCACAGGCGAACGTCGGAGTGCTGAGAAAGAGCTCCGGTTCTCTGTGGTTTTAGCGCCAGCAAATCACAGCAGTCATTGAGTTTTACCACTCTCCAACACCGACTGGCCTGAAGTGGAGCTCCTGCATCACCTCTCAGTGTGCTGGGCTTGGTCACCTAGGACTAGAAAGCTTTGTGAGCAACTGAAGAATAAGATGGCCAGTGTGAGTGCATGCAGAAGAGGCCCAAAAGAGGAGGGTAGAGAGCTGGATTAAGCAATGCCCATTTCTTTCAAAAGCTCTGAAGAGAATGGCTGTAAGGATTGAAAAAGTTATGTGATTATTTTAGCAAGCTGCATTTTGGGTGAGGAAAATCAGGATTAAGTTCCAAGCAGAAATGTCAGTGAAACTATGAAACAGTTTCCATAGAAAAATAGCGCTTTGTTAAGAGCTATTTTAAAGTACTTTGGACGATGCACATATAAACAGGGATTAAATAATTTGTAAAATAATAAAAATGGTGCATTTTACCTAGCAAAACAACCGCTTAGAAAGCAAAACAAAAACACCTTTCAATATGTCAGCTTGAAAAGAGATACTGTGGTTTTAAGATCTAGTTTGTGAAAACCTGTGCCAGAGGTCAGTACCTCTTCATATTACTAGGATATTTGCGACTTTTAAATTTCTTTTTGATGTGCAGATTCTGAGGACCAGCTAGTCAACCATATGAGACATTTTGCAAAATCTAGTAATTTCCTAAAACCTACAGCATGCATCATTTCTTGTGACCAGCAATTCACCGCGTGCAAGATTATTTTTACTGTAGCATAAATTTTAAGTGAGTGTATTCGATCAAAGCTAATCTAGTATGGAATTCCATTAGTGCCTGGGTCCTTTATGCTTTCAAATATGTTTATCTAACATAACATCTTGGTTAGCAGAGCAGCACATTCAAACCACTTTTGTATATAAATAACTGAGATCCAGAGTTATGTTTGCCATGAGTAACATTACCAAAGATATGAGTCCCATCTTCAAAAGCAGGTTATGCACCCAAAGAAAAAAAATTCAGATTTATACGAACCCTCAAATCCTACTGAAATAACTGGGAGCTAGGCATAGGAATAGCTGTAAGTTGTAACCCTATTAACTGAAAGTCATTAAGATTTACACTTACACACCCAGATTAATAAGGAAAAGATGCCCAGTTCCTGTAAGCAAGCTGTTGAGCCTTTTGTTAGGTGTTTATTCTCCATATTTCCATATCTCTCTTTTTATTAGACCTTAAAGAAGGTTGTGTTGTTCAAAAAGGCATTCACACAAATTAGTGTGCTGAATGATGAGCCACTTAAAAGCTAAATCAAAAGGAAACATTAAAGACAGGGCATATATAAAACTGCAAGTTTCTCTGAGGTTTGGGCATCTTCCCCCACTCAGTACTGCCAGCCCCAAAGCATCCCACGAGGAGAGCCAGCTGGAGCAGGAGCTCTGAGAGCCCATTTCATACACAGCAGCATGACACTGAGGTGCTTGGTAGGGACTGATTACTTACTTACTTAATTAATTAATTCCCTCCTGTGTCAGAGACATTCATAAACTCAGTCTCCTCCTGATGTAGGAGGTGAACACAACTATGTAATTATGTGCTTGGGGTGGGGGTTGAGTCACATCCTAGTCCCTTTGAGGCTCTCCCACATTGCATGGCATGATGAAAAATTCCCAACAAACTCAGCTTAAGGCATATATTTAAGAGGAACCATTTCTACTTTCTGTCTTTTTATAGAAAGGGATGCTGAACTTAAATTTTGCTGATAATATTTAGACCCAAAGCTGACAGCTAGGGCTGTTCTTCAGAGGCAAAAGAGCCCATTCCTCTGCTGGAGGACTATGTCCTGCCCTGGTCTGCTGGGTAGAGATGGAGGGAAGAGGGGCTACCAAGCTCTAGTGCCTCTTTCTCCAGCCTTGTCTTAAATAGAGGTAGGTACATCTGCATTTTTGGCAGAGCTCATTTCAGGATAGATGTTCCAAAGATGCTAATCAGTCCAAGCACCAATATATGTTTGCTGGTCTTAGATGTGTATGAACCCTGCTGGAAGATAGATGCCAAACTGCTCAGCTCAGGGAGGTGCCCTTGATGTAGCCAGAGCAAGCTTTGAGGAGATATCTTTTATATGCCCCTAAAGGATTTTAGGAAAAAAAATAAGAATTCAAGCCCATATGTTCTGTAGGTGCCTCTAAGGTTAAGCTGTAGCTGAGCAGGAGTTGGCATCTTCTGGATTGCAATCTCAGTCATAGGTACTTAAACCTCCCTAAGTTCCATTTTAATCAAACCTCCCTAAGTTCCATTTTAATCACATAAACCCTTTTGTAGATCTAGGCTTAATGTCCAAATCCCTCTTGGAAATTGTGTCCTAAGAGAACGCTCTGAAATCACGCAGAAAACTTATAAGAGAAGGAACTGAAATTGAGTGATATCCTCAGATAATGCTCTGCGTCTCCAACCATCCTCTATAAAAGGTGCTTTTGGTGCTCCAAAATATATTGGAAAGTTGTTAAGGCAAACGAGCTAGGACTGCCCATTTTCAGAGTAGATGCAAGATGCCTTCCAAGGGGTACATATTTAGGTTTTTTTTTTTTTTTTTAGGGAAGATAAGAATACAGCAGGAAAATACACAATTCTCTCTCTCTAGGGCACCCTTCCCCTCTCATGAAAATCCCTGGCAAAATGTCAGATGACGCCAGGACCCGTGGATTTAGTGCCCCTCCATGTGAGATTCCTTGGGCTTTCCCGGGGCGCAGAGGCAACTGCAGGGAAAGGGGGTGTGCGAGGGGCTCCCTGGAGCCGCCCGGCAGCGGCGCGCGCAGCCGCGGCAGGATAGAGCGACATTGTTCCCGCTGCCGTCGGCGGGAAGCATGGCTGAGCACGGAGAATGAGCACAGCCACTTACTGTAATTACAAAGCATGCGAGATGTGTTTTATGTCTCCTTTCAACTAAATTAGAGTAGCATTTTCAATACTTTATAAGGAATGTAGAGGTGATATAATCATTCACTGAAGACAATGTGGAGATACTGCTTTATAGTTTTATAGGTGAGCAAGTTGAAAAGAAATTCAGTGTTGGTCTGAAATGCTCCTACCAAGGAATGGTGACAGTTACACTACTTGAAGATTTTCTTTATTCTAAATGACCTATGTTTATGAGAACAGCTTAGTTAGCAACATACATATAACAGCAGAAACAGTGAACTAACCTGCTTGATATGGAGAAATTAGAATCAATTCTTTACAATACTGTATCTGCATAAAGTAGGTTATTCTACTAGTTAAATGTGTTTTTTTCCCTTAAAACTTGTAACATGATATTGTATGTTAAGTTAATGCATAAAATTCCATTACATTATTTAGATTTGCTGAGCCTTCATTAGACTCAGATAAAAGCTGGTGCCAAGTAGTAATGTTATATAAATGAAAACAAAAAAAGGAAGTTGCAATAATTTGGTTTGAACAAAAGAGGGAATAAATTGATTTTCATATCCTTTATGAATACAACTTCTAAAAGTTTACTTTTATTTAGAGTTTGTGGATTATATACCTTTAATCTGTCTTCCTCACATCCTTTTCTTTCCAGTCCTGTGTATGAAGCCATAAACACTCTTTTATTAGAGGGGGGGGAAAAGTAAAAAAAGGTGCAGTTAAAGAAGCCTTTGCATGCTTGTTTACTCTCAGATCTCTGAAAACTGGCTTTTAAAATAAAGCAGAAAAGATGGCTGTCTGACATGTAGGGAAGATTTATCATTCTTCAAATGCTTTTTAATGAATGTGAAAAGTCTTAAACTCCCTTTGACTGTACAGCATGCTATTCCCTTTGAAAGTAGTTTAACCTCTATAAGCAGGCAGAGTCTGCTGAGACTCTGAGACTGCTAAAACAATTACAAACATACCCTGACTTGTGATACTGCAAGGGAAAAAAAAGCCTAATTCTATAAGGAAATCTGTTCCAGTATCTAAATTTTGTTTTTATTAGTTGCTTATTGCATGAGATCACAGGTCAGTAGACTCAGAGACCAAAGTAAAGGCTCTTCGTTCCACGGTTCAGCTGGCATAGTATTTGAAACTTCAAAAAGTTGCATGCTGAAAACATCAAAGATTTTTTAATACAGTAAAGGTATATAATAGAGCTTTTGTGTTTTCTCCTGAAAGTTAATAAGCATCCTGAACTTCTACCATAAACAAAATTCTGACATTAATTCAGCTGGGCAAATTGAGCAAATCCAGTGTTGTGACATGAAAAAATCTCTTGTTCTCCTCAGAAGGAAATGAATATCCTGGCATTTTAGGTGTAGGAGACTGAAAATGCCAGAGCAGTTTGTGCACTTGGAAAGGGTATGGAGCGAAATATCATCAATAAAGAAATTCAGCGTATTGTTTTCTTAATATACTAGTGGTACGCAGGGTGTTCAGGCATGGTGGAGAGTATCTCCTCGCCCTGCCTCAGGTGCCCTGGCGGCAGTTTACTATCCAACTGATACGAAATGTCCTCACGCCAACAGAAAAGGCCACTGCTCTGCTTCTGTCTCTCCACTCCTCTCCTGTTTTCCTCCTCTCCTTCTTTGAGTGGCTACTGGTGAGGGCAGTTGAAAGCTGGAAGACTCCTGAAAGGCAGGGTCCATATGGACAACTTGTACTGAAAAGCTATGCTGAGATACTAATGGAACTATCAGTATAAAATGGTACAAATGCCTTGTATTGGTGTTAGATTTTTAGCTACTGGGGGCAAAAATCCACAAATGTTTCACACAGAAGTCCAAAGATACTCTGGCCTGCTTTTCCCATGCTACTTTGGCAATGCTAGGGGGTCTTAAAAATTATGTACTTTATCTACAGTGTATTAATGCAAAAAACCTGTTCCATACCTTACCTAACACCTGATAGTCTAAAACTAAAAGCAAATTGAGTGTCTAGCTAGGACCACAGTAATATAAATACATAGTTGTAATAAAATAGACATCAGATAACCCCCATGTTGGAACCTTTTTGGATGAGAGTAGGGAAAAGCAATCAGAGAGAGGAATCTACTGTTCAGTCTCAACAGAAATTCATATTTTGGGTCAAGGATTGTATAAGCTACTGTCAAGAGTTTTTGAAATTGTCAAGAAAAGTTTGCCAAGGTAAGGAAGTAAAGAAAGAAAAAAAGAAGTGGTGAAGGAATTAGTCACCCATTGACTGATGTTCGATTAATATTTCTCTGCATCTCTTTCTTCTTCCTAGAGACGACATAATGGATAGTCTGAAAAAATAAAGCCACCCTTCATGTAACCATGACTGCTTCTTTCTTGTCTCACGAGTTTACAAGGGTATTTGTGATGCAGTGAACTGGATAGGGGAACTGATGTGGGTTATAGCAAGCCATCTTTTCTGAATAGTTGGTTTTAACCTCATTAATTCCCAGATCTGGTTCACTACATGGCTATAAAAACCCTCAGGATGGCACAAGAGAGAGTTAGAAAATGAACATCTGAAGGCAGAGAAAAGGCAGAACCTCTTTTTCCAGAAAGTGCTTGTGAAATTATGAACCTACTGCTAAAGTTACCCTGATGCCAAAAAATTAACAAGATTTTTTTTTAACTGCAAAATTATTGGACATTTACCTGAGCAAAATATATTATGTTCACACTTCCAATGTGCTCAGATTTAAGTATTTCTGAAAGTGAGTATCTGGAAGAAATTTAATTACAAGTCTGGCAAGAAAGGCAGTGACCAGTCATTTAAAAGGGAGGTTGAGTACCTCCTTCGCTCCACAAATAGAAATGTGGCCCCCCTTGAGTGTACTGTCAGCTCAGCTCCCACTTACAGCCTCAAAGCTCAACTGTGCTTCTCATCTTCACCAGGTTTGAGTTTTAACAAAGTCAGTGTCCCTTGCAACTTGTAGAAATGTGTTCTTACAAGGCCAGAAAGGGCTCTGTGAGACACACACACGTGCTCAGGGATAATTTGACTGACGCTGCTGGCTGGTTTTATAGAAATTTGGGTTTCCTGTCCTGGCTGCCGCAAATATTCACTGCTTCCTGATAGCCTCCATATGTAGATTTTCCTTTGAATTGTTTCATTAAAAATTGCCAACTATTGAAAGAAAGAGGGAACAAAGATAAAAGAGAAATGAAATGCAAGCTTGAGCAGTGAAATGGTTAATTAGGAAGCAGTAACAAAAAAGATCTCTTAAGTTATAGTGCACTCAAGAACAAATTCTTTCTGAAGGATGAAATTAAGCCGTTTTAGACCATCCCTTTGATTTTACCGATCTAACTAAGGAAGAGGTATTATTATTTTCATAGTAGGGGTTGATCTACTGAATTACACATTGCTGTTCTGTCACTCAAAATGACAATACAGTCAAGGGATCTTCTTTGATCTCTAGACAGTTGAGGTTTCAGACAGGAGTCCACAGGGAAGATAATTTATCAAACCCCGAACCTCAGAAAATCCACTGTAAAGAGAAGAGGCTATTATGGAGCATATTTGTAAGTCATCACTGAGTGCCATTGATTTGCTTGCTAATAGCTGTTGTGATAAAAATCTGGTAAAGCTTAGAAGCCAGTTACAAATTGCATTGCTACCATTACTTCATAGCTTAACTTAATTTACAAAAGTTTAAAAACGAAACAGTTCTTCACATAGGTTAGGCCGACCAGACTTTGGGGTCATTTATACCAAGTCTCTCCGTTAAGTTCAGTGCAGTTATCCTGATTTACACTGAGAATAAAACCCTCTAATACAGCACTGTGATACTTGGAAATATAAGGGCTTATTCAAAATAAGAAATAAACACCTTTCCTCCAAATATTTGGATGATAAAGAATAAATGAGATTGTTTGAAAAGGAGGCAGCAGACTTACCAGCTCAGTCCATTTAAAACAGTTGGTCAATTTAGTCTTGGATCGTGATTCAAAGTTTCAGAAGTCGCTATGAAGTTTTCCTTTCTGCTGGCATTTGCAGGCAAATATTTATACGAGAGGCTCTTGAAGTGTGAATGTATTACTGACAGCACATAAAATAAAATAGAAACTGCCCTGAACTCTTGACAGTTTTTCTTTCAGCTAAGTTTGCACAACATTTTTATCCTCTGGCATCTTACCTGTCAATTTGAATCTTCTAATGCAAATAGCAAACAATGGAAGAAGAAGTGCACAGCCCCATGACTCCGCACAGGACGTGTAAACCTGCCTGTTCCCTGACCACTGGCATTTCTGTTTACCTACTAGCACAAATTAAGAATTGTAAGCATGTCCATGTAAGCTTTTATATCAACACAGCTTTTCCTCAGCCTAGTGCTTGCTCACTGCTACACACTGGCTCCCAGAGGGGAACAGCTGAGGTGAAGTGCATGGAAAACTAGTGTTTCTGTTGCCCTCACATTAAATGATGGGAAATTGGGGCTTGGAAAGAGCCATCTCCACACTGAGGAGGAGGAGGAGGAGCTGTGCCCACGGCTGGCAGGGCGAGGAAGAGGAGGCCACAGCGGTGGCGCCTGCCCCGTTCCTGTCCTGGCCGATGGCAGCGGCACCTGGGTGCTGGCACCTGGGGCAGCTCTGAGCATGGTGGCTGCCAAGCTGGCATTTCTCATGCCCTGCGATGACAGCAGCTGTGGAGCCAAAGCAGTTCTGCAAAAGGCAACCTTTGGGAGACAAGATGGAAGAAAATAAATCTATTTAGCACAAGAAGAAATGTTTTTTAAAAAAAGAAGAAAAGGCAATAAAGTGCAAAATGCTAGCAGAATGATGTTTATTTCTATGCTTTCGCTATTTTTGCTTATTCTCCTCCTGCAAGCCTGGAAGGATAGGCTGACTTGAACCAGCTTTACAGCCTGAGTTTGCGTAGTGAATGAACGCACCGCGTTAGTTCCCACGTGCGCGTCGCGCGCGTTGCTGCTCACAGCCTGCGCGAGAGAGCCCGGCCCCTCCGCAGGTGCACGGGTAGCCTGGTGATGCCCAGCTATCCCGAAGGGTGGAATGCTTTCAAAAGGTCAAACACCAATTTACGCTCAGCTCCTGATGATTTTCCACACAAACTACATACCCTCTGCACCTCCTAGGTTCCCTCTGTGGAAATCATCCACTGCTCTAGTTTAGGACCTTTTCCCTGGTCTTTTGTGCTATTAATAGCTATATACAAACCTTTTCTCTGGATTGGCAGTCATCTCATTCAAAGTAATTTATTTATACTGTGGTTACAGAAATTTTCAAGGTTATCAAACACTCTTACTGCTGCCTGAGCCACGCATGGAAAGGCACCCACATCAGTAGGTATATGGGCTGCATGTCTCTTCTGCCTCACATTTCTACAAAATAGAGAACCCTTCACACATCCTGGAGAAAACTCTTAATAACTGGATGCAAAACATGTTTTGTTTTGCTCTCAAAGGAGTTCAGTCTCAAATGCACTAAGAGAACATTCACATTTCTTCGGAGTTTTAAGAGCGAAAAATATTTACAGCTTTGGCCATGGAGCCAGCAAAAGACGTGAAGAAAACAAACAGTCTCCAGTGGGCAACGATGCCTCCATGAATCCCGCAGCTGCTGGCTGCCGATGGGGTCAGAATTCCCTAGGGCTCCCTTCACCACCGGCCTATTTTGCTGGAAGCCCCGAGTTGCCGTCCAGGTGGGAGGTCTTGGCTGGAGATGCAGTAGCCAGGGTGCACACGGTGCTGCGGGTACCACAGGCTCAGTTGCGGAGTGAGGGTCCCAGCTACAAGTCTCCAGAAATGCCCATGGCCTGTGGAGCCACATGGGGGTCTTGGCAGCAGCCTCAAAGTGGTCACTGGTTGCATTTATGTCCTGGGTAAAGAGGTTATGATGGCAAAAAGCAAACTTTGCTTTAGTAATTATAGGAAGAGGAAGCAGGAAAAAGCAGGGCAAAACAGTAGCTGTTACTTCTGCGCACAGAAGGCATTGCACAGCACTCCACCTCGCAGGACAGAGGTCCTTTAGCATCACAAAAAGCAAATCATTTTGCTTTTTCAGTGCCCTACTTAATCATTTTTGCCTATTCATACAGCTGATTTCTGTGGAAAGGCTAGTAGGATTTGTTCTGGTAAGGATGAGTAATTTCTGTGATCCTTGCATTCAAACAAAGAAGCAAAGCATAGAGTAAATTAAATTATATCTATTGGTGCACTATATATATATATTAAAAAAAAACAAATACAAAAAAACAGAATCTCAAACTCTCTTCTCTTTATCTGGCTTCATTTCCAGAATGAAAGATGATGGTTTGATCTCTACAGTTACACAGCTCTTGCAGTAAAAGCAGCGGTTTCCACACAGCTCCAGCACGNTATATGTATAAACAAATACAAAAAAAAACAGAATCTCAAACTCTTTTCTCTTTGGCTTCATTTCCAGAACGAAAGATGATGGTTTGGTCTCTACAGTTACACAGCTCTTGCAGTAAAAGCAGCGGTTTCCACACAGCTCCAGCACGGGTATAGGCTTCCCCCCATATCCTGTTTTAACCCACTACCACCAAGTGAATGTTTGATAACTGTGAGTTAAATCGCCAAGTAGAATGAGATTTTTGTATACTGTGCCGTTGAGAAACCGATTTAAAAAATGCAACTTCAAGTCTTGTGCTAAAATTTGACTCCAGAGGTTGAAACTTTTGAAAATAATTACAAACTCATGATAAAATTGAAATATTTAGCAATATTATTAGCTCTCTTTTAATATGAGCACTTCTGTGCTAACATATTGAAAATTTAAGCTACTACATAAAAGGCAGTTTTTTAATTCTTCTACCGTCCAATTTTACGTTTCTAAACATTTTAAAGTATGAGCCTATATTTATTACTTTTCCAGTTCTTTTTGCAATATATTCTACTACAGGTAATAAGTTAAAATACTCTCAGTGCATATATGCATTGCAGATATATGTTGAGATACCTTGAGGGGATTTGAGAGAGAAAAGGTTTACTGAACATACTCTGTTGTTATGACCCTGCAGCCCCCCCGGCTTGCTTCACTTGACTTCCTGGGACACGTAAGAGAGAGGCTGGCACATGTCCTTCAACAGGACGCTGCAGGGCAGCCATGGGGAGGTCTAGCCCCGTGGTTCTTCTGTTACCATCCCACCAGCCCGAGCACTCCTGCACTCCTGCACTTCAGAGCACAGTGGGAGTACATTGGTTTGGTCCAACATTAGTTTGAGGCTGTAGCTTGCTGATGANGTCCCACCAGCCCGAGCACTCCTGCACTTCAGGAGTGGGAGCACAGTGGGAGTATGTTGGTTTGGTCCAATGTTAGTTTGAGGCTGTAGCTTGCTGATGAATAAGGTTAGTAGTAACAGAGCAAAAACCAGACAAACTGATCTCTCTTTGCTTCCTTTTGAAATCTGCAGGCAATCATCAGGTGAACGAAGTAAGCCTAATTTAACGTGCTAGAAATCTTCAGCAATACAAGAAGTCTGCTAGCACCAAGAGGCCCTATTCCCTGGATAGAGTGAGAGGACCCGTGGAAGGGCGGAAACAATAATATTGCACAGCAATAAATTATCTGAGAGGCTGAAAAGAGCTGATAAAAGCAAGGGAGCAGAAAAAGTCCTCTGCTGTGGTGGGCTATGCAAGCCTCAAGCATGGCCGCTGCTCATGCATGCAAGGAGGCTTGGTATTCTTTGACTGAGATTCTCTTTTTTACTTCTCTTTCCTCACATGGGGTACGAATGCTTTCCCCGGCTGGGGTCCTTTTCTCCCTTAGATCATCTCCCTACTTGCAGGTGTGGAGTCATCTTTTGAGGGCACTCCTGGAGACTGCTTAGGGATCCCAGATATTCAGAGTGGGTCTTAAGTCGGTTCCTTTGATTAATTCTAGAAGGAGCCTTGAGGCTTCTGAATATCACGTTTGTTGCTTCCTACAAGGGTTGGCAGTGGGGTACAACTGAACAAATGAATAGAATTATATTTGATGAAATACGATATGACTTCTCATCACTGAATTGATCTACTGTCCTTCTGAGTGGCTCTCTATACATTTTTATAATCCTTGCACAGTGTTTAGATATTACAGTGACAGACACTTTCGAAACATTTCTAGCTAAATCACAGCTGGGGGTCATGGCACCACAGTTCTGCTTAATGAAGTGCCTATTCTTATTCATGAGAGTCTATTGTTGAGATTAGTAGATTTTTAAAAACTTTGCTATGACGGTTTTCTCTCCTATCTACTGGCTAGAAATTTTCTTCTGAAAAAATTTCTTCTTAGAGGTGACATTAAAACAATCCCACTTCCTTTAGAAAACCTCATTACCTAGCATTTGTGTGTTCATATGCTAGTAACTTCAAAGAAATGGCAGGACTTCAAAAAGTCTTTCCATAAACATACTTTATAAGGCCCAACAAGGCAATGTCATGGTCCTGGGCCGAGAGGATTCTCCACTGGAGGAGCAGAATCAAGGCTTACCTTAATATTATTCTTTTCCGGTGCTATAACTGGACTTCATAACAGGCTGGAGAAAACAAGCAGCTTCAAAATATCTAGTATAGCACTCCTGGCAACTTGCTTAGGGAAAACATTTGCTTCCACTTTGAAATAAAGCTTTTTGCTGTACTCCTGACTAATAACAACAGGGATAAAATCATGTGCTTTCATCTAGAAAAACTTTTAAAAGGGCTTGCTCAAACATCAGTGAAGTATGGCCACACATGCCACTTAAATATAACATGATAGTTTTTCTCAGGCAGCACTATGTAAGAGTTTTGAGGAGAGGAAAAGAAGAATGACTTCCTCTTTTGGAAGCAAAGGATGAATCATTTGAGGTGGGAAGAGTAAAATTACCCAGTCTGGGACATGTCCAGGGATATGTGTGTGCAATAAGTCACTGCACAGACACAAATAGCAGTAAGCAACCAGCCAGAAAAAAAAAGAAAAAAAAAGAAGAAAAAAAAGAACCTGCTGGCTGAAATTAGGGCCTAAATTATTATTTTCAATATAGTGAACCAGTGATCAATTTGGTATACAATGTTAGGAAGGATTTGACAAATAAAAAGTACTAATTTGAGGACACAAAGCCAACTCCCAGTTTGCCTTCTGAGAAAATCTCATGTACGCTGAGCTCAGCACTGCCAGAATTTTTTTGCTATTGCAAGGAAAAACAATCTCTTTCTGCAAATGCAAACCCTTTCTTTACTGAAACATATAAAAATGCAGTCACCAGTCATAATGCTGTTGTCAGGGATGTGGCACTGTTCCTTCAATAGCTAGCAAAACTCTTATTCCTTACTTGCATATTCGCCATGTTTATATTATCATATATTGAGTCAAATTCATATTAAATACTACAGGATTAAATACTATTTAGACTGTGTCTGTTTATTGAACATATCCGACAATCAGATGGATCTGCATATGACTAAGGACACAAAGAAAAAAAAAATAATGTTTGAGTTTAAAAAGTATGTATTGGCATGTTTTTGGTAACATTTCATTCATAACTTTTTATGTACAATAAGTTTGATCATAAAGAAAGGAATTCACAATGCAATAAAATCAGTGTAAATTCTTAAAATCTTTCTAAAATGAGTATCTTTGGGTATGTATGCACACACAATATCCACACGCACATAACACAAACATATAAATAAAAGCACAGACGTTTTCAGATTAAAGACATCTGTGGCAAAGCCTTTGGTTTCCTTCACAGTTGTTCTAAGCCAGCTGAGCATATTTTTCAGGCAAAATATTTTTCAGGTAGCTAGAGTCTACTAAAAGTGTTCTCTAAAGAAAACTAACCACTTTGCAAGGCCCTTAGGCCATAGCAAATAAGCAATGCATATAAAGGCTTTGAATAGCAGAAGATAATGTTAATGTTTTTGACATTAAAGTTCAGTTTATAATTTAGAAATTCCTTCGCTGAGTTAAAGATTTATTTATTTATTTATTTTAATGCCACTATTTCTTCTTCTTGTAGTCAGTACAGCCTGGGTGAAGAATTTATCCCAAATGCGTTCCTGGAATATCCCGGAATGCAAATATGGGAGAGCGAATGAGAGGCTGCAGTGTTACTCAGAGCAATGCTGGACCAGCACCAACCGAAGTCGCAGGCATACCAGCATGTGCTGTTTGTGAATCTAACCAAGTATGCAGGCAGTTCAGGTCTTCTGCAATGAGCCCAGGCTGCGGCAGCATCAGATGCGCAAGTCTACCCCTGACTGGAGAAATGGACTCTGGATGACTATGAGTAAAAATACAGCGTTTTTCATCTTAACCTGCCCACAAGCTGCAGTTGGCGGTGCAGCCTAGATGAGTTTTCATTTTCATGTGCAATGATGTCAAACACAGGATTCAGCAGTGATGCTCTGTCACTCTCAAGGCAGGGCACCCATGGAAGACAAATGTTCGATGTCTCTCTTTGTCCTACTACTGCCACCTAGGGCAGGATTCAAGTCTCTAAACCTAGTGCCAACTAGCTGCCTAAAGGTATCAGAGACATCTGTGGGACGGACTTCAAGAGTTGCCTTCCTCCAGATCATCAGCTGAAGACGGCCTGGAGTTGTGCAGCAGGAAAAGTCTGTGTGCTCTTCCTGCAGAAGGAGAGGATGTCAAGGAGGAAAGATGATTGCACTTCAGCATTTTCCTACCAGCTGTGTTTGTGTCTATTGGGTCAGACAGCTCTTTGCAATACCTATATTATGCCTGATACCAGGTCAGGGACCAGACTGGAGAAATGTTACAATAGCTTAAAAACACAAGTTTAAGTCTACCTTTTTCTTTACAGTTGCTCCTAAACTCAGTCTTTAAAAGGACACTTCACTTGTTCACTTAAACATTTGAATGTATGTTCCTATGCCATCCTTAGTGCTGTCCCAGTGTTTCTCACATCCATATCTTAGAGCACAGTTCCCATCCTATGAGTTCTTCTGTGCACCTGCTAAAGGCCTTGTAGTCCTCATCCTGGTCCTAAACTTTTCCTTCCAAGAAGGGACTGTCTGTCTTGTAACACGATTCACCAGCACCATACCTCATGGAGCACGTCAGCTCCCTTCTTCCTCAGCTTCCTCTTCCTCTCTTCTTCCTCCCTTCAAGAGGAACATACTCCAGAACCAGTGTGTCCCCTGGGGGGGCCCCCGGTGCCCCTCATCCCTCTGTAGTCCCTAGGCCAGGGCCTGGCTTCCGTCTCCTGGTGGGGAGCAGGAGGCCTTGCCTGCAAAGAGCAGATGTCGGCACTGTGCAAGAAGAGACCATGAGCCACTAAGAAATAGCATAGGATTTATGGAACAGGCAACCCCTTCCTCAGAGCATAAGTTATGACAGATAATTAGCACCAAGTGCAAAAAAATAAGTTGCTGTTGTCAGGATAGAATAAATAAAATTGCTGAGGCACTAACGTGGGCTTTCTCTGTGATGCCAGAAAGCTGCCTTAGAGGTAGAAAGAGGTTAGATCTGTGTGGTCCAGCCAGACAGTGAGAGGGCTGGCTCCCTGTCCGCACCACAGACACTGGAGAAATGTGCTGTTCTGGAGAGCAGCACACTGTAAAGCCCGGATATAATAGCAAACTGCCATGGGCTCAGAGAGCCCCCCAAGAGATAAACACTGGTGGGTAAAGGTGGCTTTGAGCAGGGCCACTCACACGTGTAGGATCAGGGGGGTGTCTGGAAGCTCCGTAGGCTTGAGGATGCAAAAGCATGCATTACTTGGCGAGGAAAATGTCTGCCTTCTGTACCTGGGCCATCCACATGGGGTTGTTCTTATGCTCTGCGCTAAGTTTAAGGTGATGTGGAGCCTGTAAATGTGGCCCTAAATGTGCTCTGGGAAAGCCGGAGCAGGACAGAACTGCTGCTGCAAACACAAGGCTCCTAGTCCCTCCATCAGTGCCAGTCAACTCCTAACTGAGCTCAGAGACTTATGCGCAGATTTTGTGTAATGAGATGCTAGTTAACCCATGTTGGCCAGGAAAGCCTGCAAATCTGGATGGAGCTGGTGTATCTTCTGATAATTACCTCTGGGAGAAGAAAAAAACTAAGCAAAATGCAGCAGCTATTCCCACAGCACTGAGAGCAGAGATGCTAGCAGGTAGGTATTTGTCAAGGAGAAACGCAGACATACAGTTAGGGAGTGGAAAGAGTGCTTGTCCCAGAAATATTTTTGATGGGCAGGTGAAATACAAACTTAAGTAAAAAACTCTGCAAAAACCTTTTTTTAAAGTGAAATCCATCATTCACAGAATAGCAGAACACCCTCCAAATTATGAGAATAAACTTTCTTGACATAGCAATGGATATGTATTCCTGGAGGAATATATTTTGTTTTGAAAAGGCCATCAAGTTCACTGCCTACAACAGTACTGCAGCCTGTGCCTAGTGCACCTGATAACACAAAAACCCTTTTCCCCATATGGGAAATACCTCTGCCTATTATATATTCCATCAGGACTCTGCCTAATTGAGATCTCCATCGACATGCAGGAACTACTTCCGTAGGCATCTGTGTTCCCATGTGCTTTCTATCAGCAATTGTAAAGTGGGGCAATCAAATGACATCATATTATATAGCATTAATAAGCAATCCCGC
This sequence comes from Crypturellus undulatus, assembly GCA_013389825.1. Classification (NCBI taxonomy): domain Eukaryota; kingdom Metazoa; phylum Chordata; class Aves; order Tinamiformes; family Tinamidae; genus Crypturellus; species Crypturellus undulatus. The sequence goes on from VWPW01023374.1 coordinate 129,188, forward strand.
TGAGTGCGGGGTGAGCCAGTAAGCCTGTGAAATGTGGTATCTCTTATAGCACCTGATCTCTAACCCAAAACCCCCTCATTGCCTAAACCACAACCTCAGAAACTCATGAACTATTGACAGAAAGGTTTTTATGGACTAAAAAATAGGAGACTACCCCATAGCACTGATGCTCCCTACTCCCTACCACTTTCAGGAGTTTTGGTCCTTTCAGCTGGGGATGCTGGAGGGAAATATGGCAATTGCTCTATCAGGAGGTAACACTCTTGTGGGCAACTATCCATTTGGGAGGCTTTTGTTTGGGTAGAGAATAGCACACATCAGCTTGATCAAATAAAATTTTGCTGCTAATCGAAGCTTTTGGCAGCCCACGTGACCTAGACTAACACCAAAGAAATTCCAGAAAATATTTTTCACTAAGACAGAGGTTTGATCTCATTCAAACTCAGAGATCCACAAGAGGAAAGATGTGACGCCAAAGCCTGTACAAGCCATTAGTGTGCAAGATCATAATATTGTTATAAATTATTTAACACTGAATCTGCCACCAGGTTTAAGAGCCATTTAAGGTGCAGTAAATATGGATCCAGTCTCAAAGACATTACTATTGTTTCCATTGCACCTTAATGTGTGCACAGTGGTTACCAGGCAAATAAAACAGATATCGCTTCAGCCTGAGAGATTTTTTTATTGTTAGATATAGGACAAGGCGTTAAATCACAAGTCAGTAGGGGGCTGGAATAGATGAGAGTTTCAGCAGATTCTGTGGGTAACGGTAGCTTTATCTCCTTCTATCAAATACAGTCAGCTCTGTGCTCTAAAATAATAAGCTGGAAAAATTGTCAGGCTATAGGACATCTAAGCCTGTCCTCATAACTTCCATTTCAGCAAATGCCTTCTGAAAAAAAAATGGAAACTCAGGAGATTATTTTTCTCAACAGGAGGAAAAAATAAAATTAGCAATTGCTGACTTGCTCACCAATAAAATAGCCAGGCAGTTTTATGGCAACAAAGCTGACAGGTCAAACTGTTGTAGTGTAGTGAATTTTCAAAACAGAGAGGAGAAGATAACACTTCAGAAAAAAAAAATCCAAAATGTAAGGAATTTATTTTCTTTTATTGCCTTAAGTAAAATCCCATTAAAACAGTTTTCTGATACATAAAACAGTTTCTAATACATTTTCCTAAAAAACACTTCTCTTAATGTTCTTTAATGACTAAAATATCCTACAATTCTTTACTGGTATTAAGAGTACATTATTCTCAAGGTTTGGAGAAGAAAATGTATTTTATTTGAAAAGAACAAAAATTCATAAATGGATTTAACATTCTGCGCATGAAGAGTATCAGAAGAGACAGGGATTTTGTATGAAAAAAATCTGCAAGTAAAGCCAAAACAGAGGAAGATCTTCATAAAAGTGACTCACTAAAAATATATGAAAGCAACTATTTTTAAAAACATTCTTAGATGCTTTCTATACATCCTCAAAATTTTGGTTCTAAGTAGCACAGCTTTTCTTGTGAAGGCTTAACAGTCACACACTGATTTCATTTATGCATGTTGCTATACCAAAATACAAATAATTATATTAAAATAGATATAAGGTTAAGAGTACAGTACAGTAATCTAAGAGTAACTAACTAAATTGCACACATATCAACACTATTTGTACACCAAGTATTGTGCCCCAGAAAATAACTAGATAAAATTACAGTCAAAAATAAATTCAGACAACTCAAAATTAAAACAAATGTCCAGATAAACATCCAAAGAATCTGCTCTCAGCCTCACAGAACCCTCAGGCAATCACTATATAATTAAAACATTTTAGTAGTGATGGCTCCTGCTTCGACGACTTTGATTTTTAAAGATGTAGTCCATTAGAAGAGACTCATCTTCCTGATATCCTTACTCTGACCTAAGCTTTATTTTCCCCTCTTATTTAAAAACCTAGACTTACAAACAACTGGCAAATCCCATCTTTCTTTATTCCTCAAATACAGGCCTCCAAGCAAAGTCGGGTTAGAAAGTCCTTCACTGCAAAAATTACCACTATTACAAACAAACCTCCTTAAAATCTAATAATTGTTCTAGTAGTCTGGGAAGAAAAGCAACAGAAGCTCAATTGTTTCAGGAAAAAAACCCACCCACAATGTCTTATTTTTAGTGAAACTATTTTTAACATTCTAAAATTAGCGTTAGAATAACAAAGTAGTAAACCAAGGTCCTAGACTACTTCATTATCTTAGTTATTAGGCTGACAGCCTAAGTGACTCGATTAAACATCAATGACAGAAGAGCTGAAGGGTTTAAAGGTCAATAAATACTGTGATAGGAATCCTTCCCTGTAGCCTTTCGCTACAGACTTGTGGAGCTTAAATGATGACAAGCTAATTACTCTTCTTATCTAATTAAACAAACCGTGTTGATCAGCTGTTCATTGATCAGCTGATCACAACTGCTCATTTTGAAGTTTGGAAAGGTCTAACAGAACCTAAATTATATTATTAAACAGCATAAATGAGTTGTGTCCAACTCGTTGAATTAAAAAACATTTTAATCCTAAATAGTAAAAGTATTTACATTGGTGAGCCAAATTCTGGTTCGCAGTCACACAGGACTAAGCCACTTGTATCACAAGTCTCTGTCTAGCGCGGATGTGTCTTGCAAGCACGAGGACATACTGGGGGAAGTGTCAAAGGAAACGGCCTGTAACTTTCTCTGATCCCTTTTTCCGTCTCTCATAATCTCTCTGTTCTCTTCTACCTAGTGAGGATCTCTAATAATTACCCCTGCAAGATAAAATCTAAATCCTCTATGGATTTATAGGACAGCAGGTAGAAGTGCACAGAGAGAAGGAAGCTCTGCCAGCCTCCGTGGGCCCAGCGTAAAATACTAATTGGTCGGGTTAGGTAACATTGAGCCTTCTGATTTGGCAAAAATCAACCAAGAAATGAGTAGGATGGAATAAATCTCCCAGTCCTGTCATCCCCTTCCTGTCAGGGAAGGATTTGAATAAAATCCTAAAAGCTTTCATGGGAGGCATGAAGCCCCTTCAGTCCTTCACCAGCCTATTATTAACACTGCTTGTCTCCTATTCCCGCCATTAATGACCTTGCAACTACTGGTATCAAAAAGCAGTGTATTCTTTCATACAGATGTATTTCCCGTGGTGGCTTTTCAATAGCTCTGCTGGCGATTTTTGCTAGTTGCCCCTCATTTATATAAAGGGAATCTGAAATGATATTTACATACAAATACAGATAAGAAGAAGAAAATGCAGCAGCCATGAAAGGAAAATGAGCAACATGTCATGCAAAAAAATTACATCCATTCCTTGAATCTGTAAGGTTACGTGGTGATCAGCAAGAATAGGAGAAACAGAAAAGCAAAAAGTGAACTGGAAGGAGGAGGACAGGATAGGCTTGGATGCAAAAAAAAAGGGGGATTCTGGACATGCAAGGACAGTAGAGTATGGGGGAAAGAAAAAAATGAAAAAGCACCAGACAGGGAGACCTTGGAAGAAAAGAGATAGGGCAGCTCTCACCCCAGTTTTAGCCAGCATTAGTCTTTCCTTTCCTCAGTTTCTTTTCAGACCCTTCCTGTATTTTGCCTGACCCTGACTGCGGTGCGACTCGCTTCCACCAAGCCACTAGGTGTTAGCTCGCATGGAAGAGTTTGAGGCTAGAAAATCACACATACACACGATAGTAAGATTCAAACAAGCAATATCTAGCCCATATTAAACATAGTTAGGATATTAGTTTCTCCGCAAAGGCTGGAGTACTCCACTGGACCGCTAGAAAATGATTTCCTAATGGAAAAGGACTGTATGCTAGGGTTTGACAACACTGTCATCAACAGTCTGCTGGTAAACTATACCCCATTATCATGAATTCTCCTCTCTGGTGGTTAGATTTGCAGGCAAAATTGCAATCTGAAAAAATATTATCTGGCTGGGGAAAAGTGTTTTTTTTTCACATTTATCAAATGAATTAAGAAAAGGAAAATTTCTCTCTCTGGTATCACATGGATCTATTCCCAAACCTATGCAGCAAAAATCAAATGTTATAAGTAGGTCTATGTGTGTGCACAGGTGGGAGCATCTACTTAAATATTACAGACTCAGTCTCCACTCTATGAAATGAACCTGGCAGAGGGGCTCGCAAGGACAGTATTTCTCCACTGACAGAAACTGAGTTCAGAAAGCATTGGCCAAATTTTATTGGGATGGTAGACAGCAGTTTGGTAGTAACTTGGAGCAATTCGACAAAACCTCTAAAGCCCCCAGTCCGTGTCTCCTTACTCTAGGTGGCTAATTGCTCCCATCCTCGTCTGCTGAGCTGTAGCTCCTTTGCTAGACTTGGTTGTGGGTTGGTTCAGATTGGCTCTGCCTGTAAATTAAATAGTCCTGACACTAGAAATCAATCATCCATCCCTTTAAACTGTCTGAAGGGAAAGGCCAGATTAAGATCGTTTAAACCCCTCCAAGTTTGGGGCCATTCAGAACATCATAGTTGTGCACTGCTTGCTGCACGTGAGATGTCAAGGCACCAGCAGTGCCGTGGAGCAGTGGCAGCAGAAGTGGTGATTCCTGGACCTATATTCTTCTGGAGGTCCCAGGCAACACTAGGCTCCTCAGCAAAAAGCATAAGCTCTTCCAGTCTGCTAATGCTTCGGACCATAAGATGCTCACACACACACATATATTTACCACTGTACCGACATTAAGTACATTTTCTGTAAATGAGGAGTCCCAACTTGATACTCTTGGCCTTTGCCCAATGCAAAATTAGAGCACAGAGCTACACTAGCAGCTGGCTACGCTCTGCTGCCTCAGCTGGGCAAAGAACCAGAGCTGGACTTTGCACTTGGCGTGTTTTCTATACCTCACACACAATTTTTTAGGCTTGCTCCCATAGGAAACTGAAATTGATAAAAAATAAACCAGGAATGACCTGAGAGGGACAAGGGAAAATTCACTTTCATTAGAAAGTGTACACACAGGTTAAATTACTCATTTGCTAAGGAACTAAAATATTTGTTGTAGGATACCTGTACTTCTCACATAAAGAAAAAAATTATTTCTAGGCAGACCTAAATCACACTGAAACATTGGTCAACAAACCTGTGTAATTGGATGCAAATATATTAATAAGACAACATATCTGAACATGAAGGTCATTCTAATCATGTTTTGCAGTGTTCAGAGATGCAGATTTGCAAAAATACCATATCAGAAAGAGCATTTTAGAACATGGCAACATGTACCACATTTAATCGCCTCATAGACGTGGAAGTCAGTGACAAAGAGGTTGTTGCCTCTCTAACGGCTTTGCCTCTTATTTGCATGCATGATGCTGCTGTTCTGTTTATAGGCTTGGTCAGTGGATCAAGTCTTCTCAGTTGCAGAACTGAGATAGCAGGCTACAGCAACACAATTTTAGTACCGATTATTTGTTTTGCTCAGAGATCGACATTTATTTTATTTCTTTCCTCTCCTTGGCCATTCAACTACTGCTGAGCTGCTATTGCTGTGATTCCCATAAGTGCATCGCTGTAACTTCCACATCACACGGAGAGCAATTATTCTAGCCAAAGTTGCATCTCCTTCCACCTGTATATATGTTAAATACAGGCCAAAGGGGACCCCCCTCAGCAAACAGATAGTTCTAATCTGCATATCAAATGCCTAAACCTCCTCCCCAGACACTTTCTAAAGTGTTTCATTTTAACTGAAAACGGAGAGGCAAAGGGAAGTGTTGGCAGAAGCTTATCTCCTGTTGATACCGTAATTACTTCTACTGATCATTTCATTCACACGTGGACTGCACTCAAGGGCAGAATCATATTCCCGTGGTTAAAACAGGAAATATGGAACAGATACTGGCAAAACTTCTATGAATAAACTGTATGAGGAAAATCTGGACTGTTTCAGCTGAACACAGTAACCCCAATAGAATTTGGTCAGCTTCTCCTACAGCATTATATAGTAAAAAATGATTAATAAAGCTATTCACTGATATTGACTCCTCTCTCTCTTATAGAGAGAAAAGATTATTTTTACTGGTATAGGCACTAAGCACTGTGAAGGAAGGAAGGAAGGAAGGAAGGAAGGAAGGAAGGAAGGAAGGAAGGAAGGAAGGAAGGAAGGAAGGAAGGAAGGAAGAAAGGAAGGAAGGAAGGAAGGAAGGAAGGAAGGAAGGAGAGAAGCTCCATCTGAATTTTTCAAGAAATAATTTCACTCTCAGAAACACGGATTAGGTTGAAAAAGAATCAAATCCGTTGCAAACGCATAGTGCACCAATTTTCACTGTAGTGTTTCTGGAATTTAGTATTTAGATGGACATTTAAAGTGTAGAGTTTGCTTTAATGCAAGAAATATTAAACTAATGCTTTCTTTTTTTGCTTGAATTTGAATTGACAGACAAACTCTGACCGAGACGTCGTAATAAAGTAAGTTAACCAGACTCCATGTTTTTTCTTCTGAAAGGCTATGAAAAATTTCAAGCAAAATATCATTTTATGCTCTCAAGCCTAGATGTAAAAAATCATACAATTTAACTGTCTGCAATTAAACAAAACCTCAGTCCATTTTTCTCAAGAGTCTTTGCAAAGCAGAATATGCAGCTGTACTAATAATGACTAAAATTTTATCTGACAACCAATAGAGTAATTAGTAAATTAAAGGTTGTTTGTTTTGATGTCTGATTCATTTGAGTGACATCAGGATTTTCACTTTAAGCTAACTCTTTCATAATTTGTGCCCCTCTGGATTTTATTCTTTTAAGTATATTACTCTGGAGCACAGTTCTGCTCCCTTCTGCTGCAGGTGACTAACAGATGTAAATCAGATCTCAGCATTTTTTCATTTCTCAAAGAAATGTTGCATTTGTCAGCTTGTTTAACACTAAAGACTTCAATGCAAAACCTGACTACAATATGTCAAGGGAAAGTCTACTTCTGGAGGAAGTAAAGTTACATAATCTCATTTTCAATTACATTTCATTTAGGGCATATTCTCATCATCACCCACTATTAAATACAAAGATTCTTGACAAGTAACTCCTTGAGGAAAACGTGTCATGTTTAAAGATATATAGCACACATGTTTTGTAAAGGGCTAGAAACCCTGCTTAAAAAAACCCTACCAGCTCCATGCTTTGATTTTTCTGGGAAGAGCTTCTGCAAATCCATGGCTTGCGTATAGCTCACGTGCAGTGTAGTCTGTCATGGTACATATGGGATGCAAGGTCCTCACAGGGCCATGTTCTCATGCCACGTGGAAATGTTTTCTGGGGGATACACAGTCACAAGTCAAATGTTTAGCCACGGAAACACTTTACATTTGTGATTAAATGAAGCTTTTTAATTTTAATTTTAATTTTAATTTTAATCAGTCCAAGCTTTGGATGTTCTTAAATGCTGTGAGTTATAAAGGAGACCCTGATGTAATCCAGGGAGCTATTGCTAAAATGAACTCGACACAGTTTAGTTTTACAGCTCTCCATGAACGCAAGCATGGGTATGAACACCCGTGCTAAGTGGCCATATAGAGCCAAAGACTTGTTTCTGAGAACAAAGCTGCCTTCCTTGACAGAGGTGCAGTCTCAGGCAAGGTCTGCCTGACACTGAAGACACATTTGCCTGCTGGAGTGGTCCGTTTGGCTACAGCCTCGTTTTCCGCAAGGGAGGACGTGGGAGGAACGAGAGGAGCTCTCGCTCCAGGTTTTGCGGGCAGGCAGCACTGAGGAGGCCCGCTGCGATGAGGACCGGGGCGGCAGCACCGCGCCATGCAGGGGACGGTGACAGCGGCAGCGCTGGCGGCGCAGGTAGAGCCCAGGGAGAGCTGCGGGGAAATGTGGACGCACAGACCAAACTGACACGTGTATAAATTAAGCAGGATTTTTAAGCTCTTTACACTAAATTAGTCTCTGGTGGAACTTCATTGGTGTTTGTGAAGTTACGCCCTGGATGAATTGGTCTCTTTGGCATGAAAAATGAACGTTGCCTAACTTTAAATAGAGCATGAGTTGTTTGCAGCTGAGCCAGGCTTGTTTCCTCTTGGAAAAAAAAAATTTTCCTTGCAACCTTTGTGCCCCGTGACTTTGTGTCCTTATAAATGGGCTGACTGAATGGGACAAAAAGTGGTGGGGTACCAGGACGCATATATATGACAGGCAGACTAATTTAAAGTCCTGACATATGAGCTGTTTTTTTCCAAGGCCATAGATTTTCATTAGCTATTTGCTGTGTTAATAAGAGACAACCACAGCAACAAGTGGTACAAATGTTAGCTTTGAAATACAGAGCACCTCTTAAACCAACAGAACTGGCAATAAATGGTGTGTGTATATTTGCTCATTTGGCAAAGGTAGAACTTCAAATTATGTCTTACGGCCAGTTGACATATACTGGACCAAATTCATCCCTAGGGTAACTCCACAAACTTCAGAGGAGCTACTCAGGGAATGAATTTGCATTTTTTCTTTTAATGCAACTCCATACTCCAACATAATTATTTTTTATGTGTCATTCAGCATGGTCCAGCTGATACGACACAGAAACAGGTTTGCAAAGACCTAGGTATTTTTGGCTCTTCCTCTGCACCTCTTCCACAGTTACTAGCTCTAATCTGTTTGTGGGGAGCAGGAACTGTTTCTGATTAGGTGTTTTGTACTTCTCAAGAAAACAGGTTTTGGTTTCCTTAAAAGCTTTTAAAATAATCAAGTGAAAGACGACAAGACCTAAACAATGCATTTTCTACTAGGAAGATAACCTGAAGAAGTGTCAGCAGAATTAGTTCTTTGACAGGTTTTGCTCATGCTGGGGTGGGAGCTCGAGTGTTGAGGCAATTCCACATATCGTATGAAGACATAGGTGGAACTGGAAGGTGGTTCCACACTTGTGACTTGCTTCTGGTTTGACTTCTTACTTTAAAAATTTGGACGTATATCTATAGGTATTGCAAACTCCCATATGGCTAAATCTTCCTTTTCCATTTGACTCAAATATAAAATTTGCACATATAAGCTTGAGTACACAAATACACTCTTACTGTAAAGCTCCAGGAGGGCATTTATTTACCTGCTGCCACTCTTTTTGATTATTCTCTGCTGTCAACTGGTAGAAAACATAGGTGCTTATGAGCAATGAGCAATTTGGTGACCTGGGATAGCCCCGACCTCTATCCCCCATCCCCCACTCCCCTCAGGAGATGTATCCCCCACCTCTGTGGGTCAGGACTGTTAATAGTTTTGAAGTTAGATAAATTTTCTTATCCATCTTTCAGGCAGCATGTATGCGGGAGTTCCAGGGACACAGAGCAGAGAACTGCTGGTGAAACCAGTGTTACCCCCTACGAGACTCACATAAAACTGAGAAATCTGCTACTTGCAGAAAGACCTGCTGATATAATCAGCACAACCAGACCCAAACAGATCTTTGAACCAAGAAAACATGAGCCCTTTTGCCTCTGCAGCAAAGAGTTGGACCATAATCCTTTCTCTCTGGGAATTGCCTCCTCCTCTGTCTTTTGAGGTAAAATAGATTTTATTGAACTGAGCTTGGTGGGGGCAGTTCATTCCTTTGGGCCCATGTTCTGTGGTTAGTGCTGTGGTGCCAACATCGCGTTGGCAATCCTTCTCTTTAGGGGAGCTCTTTAGAGTGAGATGGATGAACACTGGCAAATCCCTTACAGTCTAACAGCTCTGGAAATGTTCTGTCTTTTTAATTAAAAAAGATTGCAGGCAAAATGGTATCTTTTCCCCTTTTCTTTGCAATTTAGTGCATAAAAGCACGATGCAAAAATAAATTTTGTTTTAATTGTATGTTGAATCCTACATGTTCAATATACATGATCTACTCAATCTTCTTTAGCTCCAGTGTCATCACACTCAGTCCATTCAGTCCACTCAGGATATGAATCCATATGGTCTTTTTTCCTTGGGATCTTTTCTGCCTTCATTTCTTCAGAAGCAAAATTTGAATTTCCACCTATTTTCCAGCTGTGTGGAAGAGCAGTCCTAATTCTGCAGCTGTTAGTGGACTTGCAGAGCCTTGTAGAGGCTTATTTGCCCCAGCCAAACGGACTGAAAGGGGGGGCACAAAAGCAGTGTGTCTATTTAGACAGACATATTTACCTTTTGAAATGTCTTAGTGCTAGCAGTAAGAAGGAGAGGGAATGTATTGCTTGGAGCTGTCTGCTGGCCATATCCTATGCGAGTTCTCTCTCTCTCAAAAAAATGCATTCCTTTAAAAAATTAATTCCAAATCAAACAAATCCATGGATGTAGTTTATGAAATGCTGGTAGCTGAGTTCTTGTGTTAGTCATGTGGATATGCTACTGGTAAAGGAGACTTTGCATAACCTGCTGCAAGTATGTGACAGACAGCTTGTCAGGAAATGATCAGGATAGGCAATGATTTGGGACTAATTTCATGGATGTTTTCCAGTTTCTATTTTCTCCCCTGATCCTCCTTTCTCTTTCTCTGAACAAGAGGGCTTCTGAAATTCCCTGCTTAACATCTTTCACTTTGAATAAAGAATACGCTAAACATCCCCCCTGCAGCTGGTCCTGCTGAAATTGCTCCTCTTGGGGGACCAGCAGATGATGCTGCCCGGTTTGAGAAGGTCCAGGCGGGCAGGTTTCGCCCCCAGCACAGCCCACACTGAAGCCTGCAACCCGAGAAGCTCTCGCTCCTCCGCTCCTACCACCTTAAGCGCGCGCGCGAACGCACATGCACACACACAGGCAGAGGCAGGCAGGGACTTTAAATGAACCCAGATGGCTGGCACACAGGGAGTAGGCATCCTGGAAAACTGCCCCGGGGCGCTCTGGTTGCTGTCATCTTAGTCTAGAAACCAAGTGCCTTCAAGATGTCTGTGTTGTTTCTTAATCTGAGATCACTCCCGTTTGGGCTTTTAGCCACTTCCTGTTGGGAAATGTCACCGAGGCATCAGAGAGATACACAAAGATTGATTTGACTGAAATCAAACATTCCCTTAACTCAGAGGTTGTAGATTATTATACTTAATAAAGACCATATTGTAATAAAATCCAAATCAGATCCCAATTGATACACTGTACTTTTCCGTCTCCAGTACATGTACGGTTGTCTGATTGAGTGATTTGATTCTTGCGCAAAAGAAATTAATTGGCTACGAGTAATATAAAATGTTGATGAAAAGTGTGAATGTAATGAATGCTGATAACTGGTTTAAATTCGTCTTTCTTTCTTTCTTTTTTTTTCCAGACACACTGAACACATGTTTCCCTTCTTTATTTCTCTATAAAAATATGCAAACAATTACCTGGCTTTGGAGACATAATTACAAAGAGGTTCATCTCTAAAAGGTTATTATTGATTTATAGAGTTCTTTCACTTAATGGAAGACAGACAGGAAGAAAAAGAAACTTTCTGCTTTCCCCACAAGTCTGCAAGGGAAATGTAAGATTTAGAAGTAATTTTTATACGATATACAAGCTACATGGTTCAGAGAGATGTTTCTTTCATGTGCACAAAATCATTCAGAAATTCGAACACAGCACGAGCAGCACAGCCATGTTCTCACAAAAGCAATTCAGTCCGAAGAATTTTGACGGGCCTTGATAGCCGGTGTCCATAGATAACACTGAAATGTGCGGGACAATTTGTAACCCTAGACCAGATAGTGCCGGATTTTAAAGGTAGGTCTGTGAGTGGAAGTGCACCTAAGAAGAAAAGGATTTGACTTGCAATTCATAGCTACCAGACAGAGGGTTTGTTTTTCTTTTCTGTACAGGCATAAATTTAGAAGTAAGTGCCTGTAGCAGATGCCGGCTGTTTCTTCATATACCTGGCCCTACTGCAGCTCACACGGGGGTCTCGAGTGAACAGTCCAGTGGTGCTGGTGGCAGTGGAATCAAGCCATAAGTTAGTACAATGCACCAAGCAGTCTAGGGGCATGGAGTATTTCCTGTGTAATTTTTTTTTTTGTGATTGATTTCTATTTGAAAAACTCAGTGCTGCTGCTGCTGCCTATGGACACAGGGGCATCTTACAGCAGCCCAGCTCCCCACCTNAGTAAGTGCTTGTAGCAGATGCCGGCTGTTTCTTCGTATACCTGGCCCTATACCTGGCCCCCTGGCCCACGGGGGTCTCGAGTGAACAGTCCAGTGGTGCTGGTGGCAGTGGAATCAAGCCATAAGTTAGTACAATGCACCAAGCAGTCTAGGGGCATGGAGTATTTCCTGTGTAATTTTTTTTTTTGTGATTGATTTCTATTTGAAAAACTCAATGCTGCTGCTGCTGCCTATGGACACAGGGGCATCTTACAGCAGCCCAACTCCCCACCTGGTTATGCACCCTTTCACCAGTGACTGCTATGCTGAAGTGGATGCAGATGCTATAGCAATACCAAACTACAACTGAATTAATTCTCACAGAGATTTTTTCTATCAGGATACAGAGAGCAGTGTCTGGCTTATCTCGTCTTCCTGTGTGGAGCAAGGCAAATTTGCTCTTAAATATGCACGCTGCAATAAATGCTGTATCCCTGGTGAAGTAAAATTATTCATCAGTAGCTGCTAATGCTATATATAAGTTGTCTGCTGGCATTTAAAGATAACTAAATATGAGTTTCAATGACAGGGCTCTTCTACACGGAAATTCCCCTTCACATAATGTCATCGCCTCTTTCCCCGTCCTCATGCAACAACGCTGCTGTGACCGCCCAGCATTTGCTCATCCTGTCAGCACAGCCCGGGGTCCCTTCAAGCCCTCCAGGTACCTGCTCCTGCAGAAGGCCCCGGGGCTTTTGGAAGGAAAGCAGGAGCTTTCGGAGCTAGGAGAGCCCTTGTGGAAAGCGCATTTCCCTTGCCTCTGCCTCACAATTAGTATTGCCTGAATCTGATAAAACATCTTGTAAACAAATCCCATCTGAGGCAATTTTAAAAGAGAATCAGATTAAATCAATAGTACATCATACACATGGTGGTTGCAATTGCTCTTGATCACTCTTCAGCTTGTGTTGTTGTTGTTCTTCCTAGAAAAGGGAAATTCTCAGAATAACGATCTTTCGTTTGGGCGTTATGGAAGGAATTGAAAGCTCCAGTTTAGCTCAGCTCTCTGTAGGCTGCGCTGAGCGGCCGCAGCACTGCAGGGTGCGTGTTGTGACACACAGTCTTTGCTCCCAAGAGCCAGCCTTGCGCCTCAGCCCCCTCGGACAGCGGGTGCCAGCGCTGCCGGTGGTCCGTCCCCACCACCTGGCCGCAGAGACCCAGAGGTGGAGAGCTCTGCTTTCCCTTCCTGACCCTCGGAAATGACCAACACCCAAACATCCCATTCAGAGAAAAGCAGCTCTTCCTGAGCAATATTATTGCCCAAATTCAGGCTGGAATTCAGGGGAACAGGAGGACAGAGCTGTGAGCTGCCATGCCTGCACCCAAGAGCTGGCATCACCACTGCAATATGAGCAAATAAGACAAGCAGTAACTCTGCTCATGTGAAGAATTCTCTTCCTTTTTGCACTGCCAGTAACAGTATTTAAAATTAACAGATAGTTAATTTTGCATCCTATTAAAAAGAGCATATATAAATGAAAATAGAGTTCAGAAAAGTCAGCTCTACAGAGTGCCAAAAATGCAAATTAAAAAAGAAATAGAAATTATCTTCAGTGGTTCCCAAACTTTTTTGTTTTTTTCCAGTTTGCCAGGTGTACCATCAGAAGTGGCAGAAATATCAGTCACAGCAACCAAAAGTAGCAGTGGCAACAAGCACTATGACTTTGAAGCATCTTACGTGTCTCTGGGAGTATCTGTGCCATCCTATACATATCAGAGGTATGGGAAGCTCTGACCTACCTAGAGCTTCACCCTAATTCTGCCTCTCTAGCTCAGCTTAGGCAAGACAGCAGTGTATCCGTGTATCGTTCCACATGCCTGTGTTGATGTGCAAAGCTTCCGTATGTCCAGCATGCATGTTGGTCCATGTGCTGGACAACAGACGACTGCCCGTACTAAAGGCACGGCTTGATGTTATTGTGTAAAGTCAGAGAAAAATATGACTCTCTGAATGAACATCTACAGCATCTCTCAGGAGGAGAGGTTACAGACTTCAGAGTGGCCCACAGAGTCCTATTCCCTCAAACTAGATCTGAGCTGTGATTCCTTTTATTGTGCTATCTTAATAGCAATCATTGATCAGCCAAGCTAATATCATATAATTTTATTTAAGGTTCATTTTCAGTTGTGGTTGCAGGTTTTTTTTTTTTTTTTGCTGCTTTCCCATTTTGTCTCTAATAATGTCAGAGGAAAGTGACACACAGGACATAAGTGGTGACAAAGTGCAGTTTAGGCAATAAAGCATATTAACAATTAATAGCTGACAGATAACAGCAGACCAGTTGATTAAATAGATTACAGAAGGCATGGCATTTGCTGCCTAGAAACTTAGTGTATTGCTCACATCTGTTGCTTGAGAATTGTTTCAGGAAAATGAGAGTTCTTTTTATCATGCTAGTCTGCTAAATCAGACAAGGATCAGGAAAATGTGACCACTTTGTCTCCAAAGATGTAAGAAACGGATGCTCCTGATCCATTTACAACTAGGAGGAGGATGGGAGGAAATGCCAGAATCTCTGTTTGACATTATTATCAAGATATGGAGAACCCACAGGATCAACCCCAATATTTGGAAAAGACAGCTTCTCTCGTTGGCTCTTCCTCTACGACTGGAAGCGTCTAAAGCTGCAGAAGGAATAATACAGACGAAAATAATGACTCAACTATTTAACTCCTTCCTTAAATGGGAACTCTTCAAATACTTCCTTCATTTATCTGTCCCAGCGGCGTATGAGAAAAATGGCTTGTGGGTTCTGCCTGGTGCCACAGAGATGAGCGGACGCACATGGCTCGCTGCTCTTCTCTAAGGATCTCTTTGTTCAGCCCAGTCCCCGGGGCACATGTTCGATGTGAGGCAATGACAGTTTTTGTTATCACACAGACCTATCGGTTTCAGTGACAATCACTCCCTTTTCAAAAAAACATTATTTCTCATGATTGTCTCCCTCTCAGAAAATGTGGCCTTTAAAGCAAAGGGGGAGAGAAGAATGAAGGGGAGACAACGAATGTCCTGGCGACACAGACGTTAAATGGTGTGTTATGGGGCAATCAGTCAATCAGCTGAAACGGGGATAAATCAACATATGTGTGCACAAAAACGAAACGCTGGGCCTTACATTGCAAAAGGAAGAGGGACTGTGTTGTTGTGCCTGTGCAGGTATAAAGATATTCCAGGAGAAGCACTGCATGCACCAGGAATAAAAGGAGTGAGGAAGGCAGGAGGGGGGAGGGAGGTGAAAGACTAGCTAATAACAACATGTTTTTTCCTTCCTTCCTAACTCAATGGCACATGTGACTTCATGAAGCAAATAAGTAATGAGCATCTGATGTAAAAGTTCCCCCCAAAAACGCTCCTTAGCAAAGACCACTGGGTAAACCATGTCATGCCCAATTTCTGCAAATGCCTTGATTTAAGGCAGGCGCAGGACCTGAAATTCACACCAGCTCTTTGTGTGCTGGATTCGCACAGATACCAGGCTTGGTGAGAAGAAACTGCATACTTCCTATTTTATTTCACCACTGCTCGACCTGCTTTTCCTCAGATTTAAAATTATTTGCCAGGTCAAAATAAACTCTTCAGAATCCCAATGTGAAAAATGTACCTAACAATTCAATCCTTGTAAGTTGGGAATTGGAAGAGAAAGTGCAGTAGAGTCTAATTAAATTATATAATAAGCAGCTTAACTTGTGGCTTCACTTTGGTTTCTGTTATTCTTATTATCATAAGCAGTGTAGCTGGCAGGCAGCTATTGCAATATGCAAAGCAGAGATGACAAAACAGGAGATTGTTTGGGTTTTGCAAAAGCTTCTCTGTCAGAGCTCAGTTTTGCAAAGTCAAATCCAAGGGAGGGTTGAGCCAACTCCTATTTAATTCAAAAATTTCATCAGAGCTCACAGTGAGTTCTGTGTTTGACCTGTCTCTATTACAGACAAAAATCAAAGGAGATTTGGATTTGTAAATCCTCATCTGTCAGGTTCTGGTTTGCAAAATGAAAAGCAGCACGGGCTTAAACATAGGTGAAGCAGAGGGTATTATTCTAGTTTTAGATTTACATCATTAACAAGTTGGTTTATGTCATATAGAAAGACTGTATTTCAAACAAAAGATGCTGGTCCTCTCACCTATGCTGTGCTGCAGACCCATTTAACCTGCCGCATTGCTGGGAAGTCTTATCATGACCTACCAAATTCTGTAATGTGTTGGGAAGGGAAGAAGAATCACGGCTGCCTGAGAAGAGGAATAAACAGCACAGTCACCAGAACCGACAGTGTTGTCCTGCCTTGGAAAAAGTCCTTGGGTGGCGATTTGGGATCTAATTTTTCAAGACAGAACTAACCTGTGAGTGTTGTAGTACAAACACACCTACAGCTCCATGTTTTTTTGTTTTGTTTTGTTTTTGTTTTTTATTTTGAGTTTCTATAGTCATAACAGGTTCAGTTCTGAATGAAGTGCAGTCCAATGCAAGATTTCTTGAAGGCCACGTATCTGAATATAGTAACGCACCATCCCATTTTCTGGTCCCTGAAACAGAGCTTTCTGGAGAGACCCTGTCTCCCAGGTGGAGGCTGCTCCCTCCTTGCAGGATCCGAGCTGGTGAAAGGCCTCGGCCTCGGGCTGCTCCTCACATGCTGCAAACGGCTGTGGCTCCAAACCTCAGTGTGTGTCTGTGTGTGTGAGCGGGGCTGCAGCGCATCTGAAGGGCAGCAGGAACCCCGGCCACAACGGCCCGGCCCGGTGAGCGATAAGACGTTGCTCTTCATCTCAGCGAAGCTGGGGCATAGGGACTACGTCAGAAATCCATCTCTGTATGGGAAAAATAAAAGCAGGCTGATTTGTTCCCTCTTACACATATTTTCTCCTCTTTTCCTTTGGAATGAGAAATCTTGGGTGCTTTTGCTGTTGTTGTTGTCCTCAGTAGCTACCTGCAGAGACCCCACAAGGTTGGCACTGTCTGTCCTGGGATAAGGGGCTCTATGCCTCCACTTATGCACATACATCCAGTGCTCCTATACATAAGAGGGGCCCACTCCATAGCCTTGCTTATAGCTACAAGAGCCAGATAAACCAAACTGACTGGTTGCACATGAAGGGGTGAGGAAGTGCTCAGGAAGGCCATTCTGGCAGGGAGGTTGGGAAGGTGGTGCCGATTACACGTCAGTAATTACTGACATGGGATCCTGCAGCATCTTGAGCCAGTGCCATTTTTGTGAGTGATAACTCATGCCCTAACACTGATAGGCTGTCAAAAAATTACTCCCTGTTTTACCTTTATTGTCAATAAAGCTGACTATTATTTACATGCCTTTGAGTTTCCTAATAAAGTGAATAATCATAAATTTGAGCAATCAAAACACACATCTTTCTGAAAGTTTGGTAAAAATGCTCAGCATGCGATAGAAACAGGTTGCGCTGCCTGCTTAAATCTGAATGTGGATCTAGGGTTTCTGTTTGGCACTATTTCTAGTTTTGAAGACTGTCTCATGCAAGCTTCAAGTCAGAATAATTCCAGTCTGTCTAGTGGTCTATAAATCCAAGTGCCCCAAGTACAAATGAATCACTCTCTTCTCTGCCCCAGGGGTTTGACTATTGCAAACAATGACTGAAGTCATCAGCAAAAGACGAGGTCACAAGCTGAACGAGGAAAATATGCTTTTTCATTTCTACCATAAAAAAATTGAATGCATTGTTTGAAAATGTCAGTAGATGAACTAGACTAAATGGAAGCAGACTTAAGTTGCGCTGTGACATCTCATGCTTCCTCCTCCACTCCTATTTTGTTTAATTTGACAGCTATTTACCAAGATACACAAGATCAAAAATTCTAAGCTGCAAAGGAAGAAGATTACAATGTTTTCTACCCTCTGTCTTGGTACTGTGAGATCTAATGAGTACAGGTGGTGAGTCCGGGACTCTAATCCCCACGCCGCCTCTCTGTGCTGCAATGAACAAGACATTTAAGGCCCTTGCCAAGCTCTTCTTTGTAACAGATATCTGCTTACAGTGGTGAGGAGTTGTATCATGAACAGTTCGTTTTGGGAAACATTGCAAGATTCACAGAGTGCGTGTTAAGCCCTGGAGAAGCTGCCAAACAACATAAGAGTTCACTGAATGTGCTGTTCACCACCCTCAGCCAAACCCTTGGTGATTCCAAATCTCATATAACCGCACAAATTATCAGGGTTGCTTAAGAGAAAACATTTTAAACCTGTTTTATGTATTGATGTATATTTAAAGAAAATCAGTCTAGTCAAGCTAAGCTACTTTAAAATATTTTACATGTACAATCAAGTAAAAGCATAAACATGGCACATTCTGCAGAGCAGTAGTGACTTAAAGTAACTTACAATAAAAACAATTTTTTTCCATAGTAGTCAAATCAGATATGACCCCTGGATTTTAAATCTCCAGAGGATAGGAAAAAATCATCCTGGACCTGAGTAAATGCACTGGTTGCGAAACCTTCCTATCATAATTCAAGGCCAAAAGAGTACAGAAAGAAATGTATTTTTTTTCTGTTTAATATATGATCCCTCAATGCCATGTGCATTAGGCCTTTTTACTTTAGGCTTTATGCTATAAATAGCAAAATCCCAGTCTTAGTTGTCAAGCTGCTACAGAAGATGTAGTATTAGAGATCAGTCTGAACCAAACCTCAGACGAAATTTTGGTCCCTTTGAAGTGAACGTGTGTGTTTTGTCAGTGGCTTTAAAGGAGCTTGCCCTTCTAGTGTCTTCCTGTACCCTAAGCCTTAAAATATGGGTAAGCTTCACATCAGTGGCTCACAGGGAGACTTCTTTGACCCTGGGAGCATAACGAAAGTTACTCAAATGGAAAATGCAGACTCCACATTTGAACTTCTAAATGATCCTTTTTTTGATTAAACTAAACGTGAGATGTCAATTTTTTACCTCATCACTTGGGAAAATATTTCAATCCTGGAGTTTATTGGATATTATTACCTCTTGTAAATCCAAATGTATAAAAAGGGAGCCTAAATCAAACAAGCTCTAGTCACGTTGTTTCATCAGTAAAAAGCAACTTTCAGAATATGTTCAATTAATGACAGTTTTCACTTCAATGCCAAAGGGCTGAGTTTGTTTTCCAAGATGTACTTTTTCTAACATACAACTTTTCGTAGAGGTGCCAAGGCAAAGTTCAGATTACAAAGTACTTTGGACCACATCTAATATTCCCTGTCTAAAGAAGTGCCATGAAGCCTAAAGGAGTTGGGAGGACAAAAGATTCAGGGTATCTTTTTAGCTATATCTACAAGAGTGTGAGAATAAACTTCAAACAAATGTTATCTGAATAACATTGAACTGATTTGGCCTAGAACGCATGAACTCAATAACAAAAAACAGCGTGGTCAAGTTGTTAAAAAATAAGCAAATAGAAGAAAATGGTTATCTAAAATTAGCATGTTTTACTCAAGTTTAAGTATTGAGAAGCTTCCACTTTCCTCTTGTCAATCGAAGGGTTTTTTTTTGAGATTTTGGCATATGCTTTACAAAAATGTAAAGATCCATTTCTCATTTATTGTTTGATTCATGTTGCTAGGCTAGAATGACTGCTCAGAGCAGGTATTGTGATTTCCAGTCTTAAATTCCTAAAAGAAATCATTGGATGTGGACCCATGAAACTCCCCTTTAAAGGGAAACTGGAATATTTTTTCCTCCTCCATTTTTCTTTAATATCCAAGAATACTGGAAAGCTTGGTGGGAGAAAAATAAAAGGAAGCTGAGGAATGCATCTACACAGAATAGGATATAAATCCCCACACTCGCCAAAATACCTGTAGGCACAATCACTTTTAAACATCCAACCTGTGTGTGTATGAAGGTAATTAGCTTGTGCATTATTGATACTGCTCAGCTTGCTAAAGTAAGTAACAATCTTATACATGGAATGTGGTCCTGCCTGAAACTGCTCTGTCAAAGAGAAAAGATTTTGCAGAAATTGCTACCTTGGATGAGAATCTGTTTCAAAACAAAAATGAGGAAATGAAACCTTCTCTTTCTCCCCTTTTGGAACACAGCATTTCAATTTTCCAGAAATATGACACCCTATTTCAAAGTTTTAATTGCATATTATAACAAAAAAATAGGCTTAACAGTATTAAAAAACAATATTGGAACAAACATGTCTACCAACTTGTGCTCTAAAATTTCCATTTCTGAGGAGTGTTTTGAGTTTTCATTCCATTCTCAGATGAGGACAATTTTACACTTTGAAATTCCACCTTGAAATGGAAAACCTGGCTTTCATCACATGAAAACTCTATTTCTCTGGCTACTTATCCCATATCTTTACTCAAGGTCCAAGATATGCAGCTATTTAAACTTGCCTCTGCAGCTGAACTGTGGTTGAAGAATATAGCTGTAAATTTCATGGGCAGCAAAATGTGTCTGCAGTAGAAAAGACAGCCCTTGGTAACGTTAATCTTCCTTTAGTTTTACTGAGTAGGTGAAAACAAGCGCAAGAGTGTTTTTAGTTTGCCTCTAGCTTCTTTTATGTTCTGTATAGAAAGATTCTGGAAAAGAAAAAGACCAAAAATGTTCCATTTTGGAGCTCCACCAAGGCTGACACATTTTTATTAGGGAGGGAATTTGGCCCGTTCTGCCCAATGACTGTAACTGTTGAACTTCAGAACATGTGCACACGAGCCTGATTTAGTATTTAAATGATATGCAGTAACCATCCTGTTAAATGTAAATTAAATGCACACTTGCTCTTTAAAACAATTTAAAGTGTCACCTTTATATTTAAAAGACTGTGACATTTCATGAACTCACAGCCACATCTTCCCACTAATAATGCCAAACTGAACTGACTGGGCTAAATTCAGCTCTGGAGCAACCAAAAGCAGTGTTCCTGCTGTCAAAGAAGTTATACCCACTTACACCAAAGCGGATTCCAGGCTTTCATTATCTACACTTAAACCTAGCATAATTTATTTGAAAAAGCACCTTAGAATAGTAACATTTCAGCTGTTATTCACACTATAGGCGCAATGTTCCCTAGTAACGTAAGTTGGTTTAGCTCCTTTGATTGCAATGGAAGTACCTTGATTTATGCTGGATGAGAATGTAGCCCTATCTGAAAGGCAAAGAGAACTAAACTTAATTGCTTTTGGAGAACCGAGTGAAATCATGGAGACCGATGACATAATTAACAGCAATTAATATGCTCCAGCCTCAGCTAACACTCACGAGGCAAAGGCGTTGGGTTCACAAAAGGGAAGGATTTCTTAGGGAGAGATGACATTGTGGTGAAAGCACTGGGCACACACTTAGAGGCTTTGGGCTTAATTCCTGCCTTTGCCATGGGTTTCCTGGCCAAAAGAGGGCTGGGACTGTGGAGAAACTGAGGGAGAGCCACAGCTGTGGTCTTTTTTTACGCATTGGCTTGGAGATGCAGCCGAGGGCAGGCAGCCGCAGTGCGGATGATGGGACCCAGGCGCCTCAGCAACCCACAGCCCAAACGCGAGTGTGGGGCCAGCACCACAGAGTCATGGTCGCAGGAAAATGCATAGCATTAAGGCATGGTGTGGGAGATCACCCCATGCTTGTGCTCAACAAATGTCTCTCCAGGCTTCTGTGTCTCTTCTGTTGTCTCCTTTGATGGTTTAACTAGGAGCCCCTTGCGCCTGTTTCACTCTACAAAAGTCATGTTAATCCTTTTGTTCTCCAGGCTTTTATCTGCCTTGTCTCATTAGACTGTGAGAGACTCAGGGCAGGAACTGTCCCTCAGGATGTTTCTGAGCAAGGCTGAGCATGAAGCATTGATCCTTGCTAGGGATTTGGGCACTACAACCAAGGCTTCAAGCGATTTAGATGTCCAAAGAGGCAAATAAGCACATAGCTTCTATCTATTAGCTTTCCTGGTGTTTCTGAACTGGAGAGGGATGTATGTGTCTCCTTAGGCCATGAAGTGCCTGTAGGAATCAGATTCCATGGCAAAAAAGGTGAAAACAAGCCAGCAGCAACTATAGCGTGAATAAAATATTAACATAAGCAGTCATATAGAGTTCATTTTGTGCTACCCCCAAACTTCTCCCTCAATAGCTCTCTCTACATGGACTCCGCTCTTCCATAGCTCCCTTTTTCATATGGCCTCTTTAGAGGGGCTGGGAGCTCTGCTTACTGGTAATCCCACCATTTCCAGAGGGATGGCTTGGCATGGATGCTTACTGCAGTGATGCCCACAGAGGTTAACGGGGAGGAATGGTGAGTTCCCTCAGTGCTTTCTCCTCTGGCTACCTAAAATTCAGCCTCCAGCATTAGAAGCACCATGATCCCCCAAAACACGCTGAGTCTTTCTTACTTACTACATGGAATTTATCTGAAATATATTGGGAGGAACTTCTTTGCCAGCGTATAAAATTAGATGCTAAGATGTCTTATGAAGTTTTGTTGCTCTGTTTCCTCTCATTTTAAGACCCAAATTAAGAAAAAAAAAAGTGCTTTTCAGTGTGGAGGGCTTTAAAGAAAGCTCATTCATTTTTGTCAACATCTAGAGCTGGTAAATTGACAAATTCATCATCCCATTATAATCCCTGCACCTGTTCCAGCTTGCGGTCTGCGATGTGTTTTAGCTTGTGCATGGTGAATGCATCTGCTTAACAAGGACAGTTAACTGACAGAATTTGTTTATAAACCCAGTGAAGAGCTAAATGAGGTAAACTGCATTATCTTACACTTTAATTGTATTTCATTGCAGACAAACATTTATTAAAGATACAGACGGCAAACCATACATTCTAATTTTATTTACATCCATTTCTGGTTTTATCCCAGTTTCCAGAATTTCTTTCCCTGTGATATTTCAGGGCTTTTAGACGCAGCCTAAGATACCCCTACAGGAGACCTCGCTGGCAGTGTCAGCTATGCACGCATGCACAAATGCAGAAGCCTGACAAATTATTCACAGGGATAATTTATTAAAAGAATGTTGCCGTGTTCTCCTGTCTGGAAAACGTCTGTGAACAGATTTGAATTTCTGGGAATCTGACCATCTCTTTGAAATGATTTTATCAGTGCTCACTGTGAGCAGCGTGCCTCGGCTGTTGGGACAGCAATCCCTGTGGCCACTGCTGTGGTGCCAAAGGGCCACCCTTCCCAGACCCCGTGCACTCACGACGGGCCAGGCGTCATGCAGCGCCTCTCAGAGAAATACCAGTGGGCCAAAGCATGCTGGGTCCCCACACAAACAAAGTCTGCAGTGGCTGTTTTGTTATTTCTGCCAGACACATCTCGTTTCTCAAATTTCTTATGGTTTGAATAGGCAAGCTGACCCAGGATAGTTTGGGAAATGAGGCAGAGCTAGTTACTGCGCATCCAAATCAGAGCAAACACTCAGTATGTAGTGGAGAAAGCAGTGAATAACACCCAGGAAGTCTGAGATACAACTATAAATTAAATCCAGATCTTTGAGTCCTAGTCTAGCAGCTTAACCACAAGAACCTCTTTCTTCTCTTGTTTGTTTGGGCTGGAACTTGATCTCTGTAGGATATGTTATTATCTGATACTGAGCTCAATTTTACAGAAGAGGAAGTAAGGTCAGTTTTTCAGCACAGCAAAAAACTTCTTCCTATACCTTTCATTTTACACCTCTTTTTTAATTTTTTTTTTCTAGAATCTAATGACCCTACCATTCTAGAAAGTTTAACCACTCCAGAAGCAGGCTCCAAATAACAACGATTTAAAGATACCAATTCAATTTGGAGATGCCAAGTTGTACAAATAAAGCAGGATGAAGTTCCTTCAGGTAATGCTGTGCAAAAGCAAAGGGACATCTAGGGGCAAGTGTAATATTCCTTACACGTACAGTTGAAGTAATACATCATTCAGTGTTTCCTTACAAAAACTAATGTCTGTAGAACTGAAAAGTAAAGTTAGAAAAAATATATAAGATTTAAGTTAGTCTGGAGATAGTAAAAATGGAACCCATAATGTTACAGCTGTGGAGACAGTTTTCCACACTTTAATTTTTGAAGTTGAAGTGTCAGATTCCACAATTGCATCCAGCATTCCTGTGTGTTTTCCCACTTTAAGACAATTAAAAGCCTCAGTAATTTCAGAACTTGAGTGGGTCTCTTTAGCATTGCCACAGAAAAGATACATCTGTTCTTGGTTTGTTGGTTTCACTTGAGAATGCGTCAAAACCCAAAAGAGACGGAGAAATTTTTGAAAGATACAGTTCACCGTACTAGTCATTATGTGGCATACAGGCATAAAGCCATGTGAACCTACAGCCAGCAAATAAGCCTCCAATTCCTGCCTGGAAATGGAGCCAGACTCACCTGCCCTTGATGAGAGACCCAAATCATTTCTGAAGTAAGAGCACATCCAGGCACTACATTTGGTTTTGAAGGTCAAGCTAAGAATAAAGGTGAGACCTCCACAAAAGTTGAGATTTGGTTCTGATTTTACTGCTACTCTGGGGAAATTAAAAAGAAAACATTTCTGGAGTAAGAAGGGCACTGAGAATGAAACAGAGACTCTGGCCAGAGAGGGTCTGAAAAATAAATCTGCCAGGCTGAGAAATTGCATAGCATGTGGCTCTCATCCACTCTGCTCTTTGCCTCATATGCAAAGAGGCTACAGAATTAGATTCTCTAATCCAAATACTTTAGGACTTGTTCTCTAATTTCCCTTGGAAATTCATTAGTTTTCTTAAATGAGTGGTAATGCTGCTTGCATTTTTTGGTTATGGGAAGATTAAACAAAGGAAATCTTTGCCTAGAATAATCATAGTTACTTAACTTAAATTTATTCCGTTCCTCTGAAATTTTGAAAAAGAACAGTTCTTTGGTCCCCAAAGTTACACTGAAGTAAAGCTCAACAGCTTGCTAAAATATTGCCATATGAGTAGAAATATTCAGCACTGAGGAACTGGAGTAGTGCAGGAATAAAAGGTTGTTTGTTAGCACTGGCTGGCACTGGGTTTTAAGCAATACCACTAGTTTGCCAGCAAGAACCTGATAACAACACTTTCTGAGTATCTTCCAAAGCTTCACGGAAATACTTGCTTGCTTAATATTTTACACTTAAGATCTTAAAAGTTTTCCAGAGAGAAGTGGCTTTACATACATGCAAGCATTCCCCACCACATACACATGCATGCATAGTAGAACGAAAACTAATATTCGGCATAAGAAAATATTAATGTTTAACATGTGCAGATTAAACGCAAACAGTAGGACAAATGTTTCAGTTTTGCATTCTAAATTCTCCCCTGCAACACAACGACTCAATACCTGAGTTGGACCTGCCTTGCACTTATGTTTTAGCTATTTCTCAGTGCTACCAACCAAGTGGGAACTCAGAGCCTGATATGTGTTCTTTTATATCCTTCCTTCTGCCCTATTAGCAAAGATTTAATTCAGAGCTGAGAGAATTCTTGTTTCTAACTATCTGTGAGGCTTCTGCTACTTGCCAGCATAAAATTTAGTGCAAGCAATTCTCCTCACAGTGCTGCTAATGCATTTCAGTCTTGACATATAGCATCTCTTTGTGCTCTGGTCTGGGCTCTCCAGGGCAGGCAATGTGCCCCAAAAATTGCATCCATGGAAATTAAAACAAAATGTATGGAGGTTGGATCAGAATAAGATCTGTAACCCTACTTGAATCTGAATTTCCAGAAGTAAAAAGTAGTGTGCTCTGGCACACAAAAACGTTGTACCACCATGGCCAAAATCTTGCTTCTTAACATGTCCTATCAAAACATAGGGTGAAATCTTGCCCCTTCTAGTGTCAGGAATAAAGCTCTCTTTGCTTCAACCAGTGGCTTTATGCAGTATGGGAACAAATCTGTCTTATATCTCTATTGTATTTCCAGACTAATAGTTAGGACTTGCACTGCAAATCTGATTCATCATGGCTGCCAGTTTGAAGGCACTTCCAGATGTCTGGAAATCCCAGGTTAACACAGAAGATTCCAAAAATCCACCAAGAAAAACATTCTATATAGAAAAAGAGGAGATACCTGGTAAGCCCTGATATATAATAATGCTTTACCTGTGCTTTGCCTCTTCTTGAAGTTCTCCAAAGTGAATGTGATAAGCAGCGCTCTAAGAATCCCAAACCTAGAGCAGACTAGGTAAATAAGGAGTTGCACAAAGAAGGGTTTATACTGAAACCCAGAGCATGATGACATGGGATTAATATACTGACCCTACTAATAACACCCAGCTGGTTCAGGTGTGGTACATGCCACCCCAGAAACACAGAAAAAACCTCTCTTATTTTGTACTAAGTGGATTAGCCTTGGAATTGCAAGGATTTTTCACTGCTCAAACAGTAGTTTCAAAAGACAGTGCTCCTAGGAGTGAATATAGGATAATATATTTTTTTGTTGTTTTTCAAAGCTGTGATGCCGTATCAGACTGCTCAAAGTAGACATAGCGTTTTTTCCAAGGCACCCAAATCAATTTTTTCCTCCTCTTGAGAGGTCAGTCCTGCAAGCTTCTAAACACTCTGACCTGAACCATCAAATTACCTGAGTTCAGGCAGGCTCCTCAAGTGTTTGAAGTGACTCAAGGCACAGACCTCAGCGCCTGTAAGAGTTGAGCTGCAGGAAATTATTTCAGTGAATTATCTGCAGCACAACTCGTGGAAATGCTAAATGAATTTAGATGTCTGAATTTCTTGGTCAGTGAAAGGTGCTGCTCTTGAGGTGAAGTGGGAAATGTTAATGTGCCTGCTCTAGAGCCTCTCCCTTGATCATGCCCAGAGACAGGCACGAAAATTGCCTCTTAAAGCAGTGGTGGGAATATTGCAGTTAGAATATTGAGCCGCAAAGGTGTGGGAGAAGTGAAGATTTTCCACCCTTCCTCTGCAAAAAGAGGAGAGAAATGAATTTTAAGGGAGAAAAGGAGGACTGAGCCCAAGCACATCAATGTCCTTCAGGATGATTTATTCTAACTGGAAATAATTGCTGGACCCAGAGCAGTGCCTGGTGTTGCCACTCTCACAACCTGATGAGCAGGGATTTGGCATCGGGATGCCTGTTTGGCCCTGGCAAACAGGGCTGGCTCCAAGGTTGGGAGCCAAGAAACCAAACCCCACACATGCAAATCCCAAAATGTGCATCTGATTTCCACCTCTCAGGCCCATCGCTTTCAGGAACTTGTGGGCAATGTAGTTACAAAAGTTTCCAGAAAAAGAGGAGAGAAAGGGTCTGTGAGCAGTAGAAACAGATGAAGTTTGCTTTCTACATCTGTTTTGTATTGAGGGAGCTATTACTGTGAGTAAAGTCAGCTGAGACATCCCAAGTCATTGCAGCTTGAATATTTAAGCCAGGCTATAAATATCAGATTTTTTTTTTTTACAGTGATTATTGTTTATGCTTTCTTCCTATTTACTCTCCTTTGATTTAGTAGCATGGGGAGGTTTGTATCACTTTAGTATGTCAATTTGAAACAGTCATCAGTGACGTTATAGATAACTTTTTGCGGATTAAACATTTCATGATTGCGTTGTCCATCTCCCCTCCGCGCTGTAACCCCAGGTGGCTCAGAAGTACTTCGGGTCAAACTTATTATATACTATTCACTATCCCAATAAACAAGTAGCGTGTTGTCACATTTGGAGTGCTGCGTATTTTTCTAGTAATTATGCCTTATTATATATTTACTATTCAGAAAATGCAGGTGTGGGCTGTTGAATTGGGGCCAATGAGAATTCGCCTAACTGGCAGCAATTCCTTGGTGAGTCATGTTTCACTGTCTGTTGGTTTTATAACTGTTTTCACTACTAATTTAGCTCTGCGATGCAATATGCAATTAGTTCTATTATAGAAGCAGCTGTATTCAGTTTTACAATGGCACTTTCCCCTTTGGCTTGTAGCAGAGCCTGTTGTGGTTCTGCTGATTTGATGACTGAAGTTGTAAAGTGGTATCTGGATGAGCCACAGCGAGCCAAGAGCCCCATACAAATATGATTCTTACTTATACGCCACTGCCCTAATGCTATTTCTTACAGCCCAATTAGAAATGTGGTCACAGAGCAAGCTGTTTCTTGCTAGAGTAAGTAGTATTGTCATGCAGCGATTTGTTGCCACGCTGGTATCACCTCTGGAGCCTCGGAGCGTATTATAAATAACGTTTGCAAGTCGGATGTGAAAACAATAAGCTTATGCTTGAAAATTAGTTTCCAGACTTCAAAAATTAGTTCCTGAGGCCCCGCAGGGGTTGGCCCCCTCGCCAGGGCCAGCCTTCACGGCCGCAGCCCGCAGGGCCCCGGCCCCCTGGCGCCTCCTGCCGCTGCACTGGCCAGTGCCAAGGGCTCCCCGCTGGCCCCAAGGGCTAAGGGCTCCCAACTGCCCCAAGGGCTAAGGACTCCCAACTGCTCCAAGGGCTAAGGGCTCCCAAATGACCCCAAGGGCTAACGGCTCCCAACTGTCCCAAGGGCTAAGGGCTCCCGACTGCCTCAGAGGGCCAATGGTTCCCACCTTTCCCAGTGGCTAATGGCTCTCAACTGCCTCAGAGGGCTAATGGCTCCCAGTTGCCTCAGAGGGCTAACAGTTCCTCAACTATCCTAAAGTGCTAATGGTTCCCAACAGCCCTCAAAGGTCAATGTCTCCCAACTGCCTCAGAGGGCCAACGGCTTCCCAATCACAGTTGTTTCCCAGTGTCTCCCAGTTGACTCAGAGAACTTATGGCTCCCAACTGGCCCCAAGTATTAATGGCTCCCAACCGCCTCCGAGAGTCAATGGTTCCTCAGCTACCTCAGAGGGTTAATGGCTCCCAACAGCCCTCAAAGGTCAGTGTCTCCCAACCGCCTCAGAGGGCCAACGGCTTCCCAATCGCACCCCGAGGCAGGTGGCAGCCGGGGGCAGAGAGGCTCCGAACACTCTTGAAAGCCCCCATAACCCTGATGACATGGCGCCCCGTGCACCTGTGAGGGCCGGCTGCCGTGGCTGCTGCCTCCGCCACCGCCACCAGAGGCACCGGGGCCACAAACACGCAGCCGAGCAGCTGGAAAGTAAACACAAATATTGCTTACGCTAACTAACTGCCTGTACTGTCAGCAAGTACGTTGTAGAAATCAAATGCATGTTGCGTAGTAGTTTAATCTGTATTAAAGCTCCGCTATTAAAAGGGCGCCTCTGTTTAAAAGCAGGGTTTTGAGGAATCGCTGCAAGCGCTCTCTGCGTCTTTCTACTGCGTTACAACCCATTTTCACACCCATACATATGTTATGGTTTTGTTGCGTGTCACACAAAATGGCAATTTGGTGGTGAAAAAATGAGAAATCCTGACATTTCACATGTGTTTTCAGTAAAACAACAATTTTCCTTGAAAAGGGCCCCTTTTTTTTCCCCCCCTTCAGAAATAGGGCTATTTACAATGAAAATGTTCCTGTTATGGTGGAGTAATGGCACAAAGAAAGGAACCAGCCTGAATACTGTGAAGAAAACTTAAAATACCTACGTTTCAAGAGCTCTGAATTTCATGGCTGCCTTTTACAACCTCGAAAGAGCTGGGCAGCTGGCTGGTGTGTGCCAGCGGAGAAGCTGGTCCCACAGCATGTGCTTGCTGCAAGGATCATTTCTGACCACGATCGCCTGCAGATATCCTTCTGATCGGACTAATACCATGGAAAACTATTTTCCAGGAACTTTTCACTATGAAAAACAAAGAAACTCTCTGCTCTGCAGAAAGCAGCCTTTGGGGAGAGCCAGGCTGACTGAGAATTGGGAGTCTGCCCAGACCTTATCATTTTCTATCCAGAGGCTGACTTTCTGTTAGAGTAAACAGCTGGAGTTACGCACCATTTTTCATTGAAAGCATGTAAAACAATAATGAACTTTATGGTTCTATAAAGATTTGCAAAATTATTCCCAGGTCTAAAGTTTAATTGTTTAATGTCACCAAATGACTTTGCAATAACTGAGCACTGTGGAGTGGCAGAAGTTAATCACTCGACTGAAGTGAATTAAGATTTTCTAAAGCTGCATTTATCACTGTAATTTCAGGCTAATTTCATTTTCCATT
Source organism: Crypturellus undulatus (assembly GCA_013389825.1). Lineage (NCBI taxonomy): Eukaryota > Metazoa > Chordata > Aves > Tinamiformes > Tinamidae > Crypturellus > Crypturellus undulatus. The sequence goes on from VWPW01023374.1 coordinate 159,289, forward strand.
CATAAAATATGATTTCAGTTGCTCTATCTCTATGAGCTGTGGAGAGGAACGTGCCTGTTTTTTAAAACATGGCTTTGCCAAGCAATGTCAAAGGTGATGTAGACACGGATAACAGGAAAATGCTAAGCATGTCTTTGTATCCTTAACTTGACTTGCGCATGCCTTAGCCCTGGAGATCATGTGTTGTTTCCTATTTTAAAACGTGGTGGACCAAATCTTCAGCATTTGCTTTGATTTATCTTTTTTTCCTGACCTCCCACCAGGAAGTGGATGCTGCAAGAGGCTTGCTTGAAACAATAGTTAGTCTTGACAGAGTCACTTAAAGCAAGGCCTGGGAACCTGGAGGCCCATCTTTAGGGGCTGCCTAGCTTCAAAAATAGGTGAAGAACAACCTTCTACTTGACTTTTATCTTCAAGTATTCAGAAGAGGATCCTGTTTGCTTAACTTTAGCCATCTGAAAGTAACTAGAAGTCGCATATATCAAGGAAATTTGTCCAATGCATTTGTCAAAGCAATGTCAGTAGTGGAAAAAAATGAGCATCTAGAGGATGGTTTCTCTCGTCTGTCTCCACTGTCTATGGAGGGATCTCCAACAAAAGTTACCTTTAAAACCTAGCTTCTACAGGCTGAAATCAACTACCTGAACCTTGCTGTTCCTGTCTCAGCCCGGGTCACGTATTCTCTGCTCAGAAGAGAATTCAGTTTTCCCTCTGCCTGAGTCCTTTGAGGCTCTAACTTAACTGATGCCTGTGACACTGACCACAACTCACAGGACAAGCCCAATGCAAAAAGCAGTTCAGAGGAGACGAGGCTGATTCTCCATTCAGTTCGGTAATGAATCGAACACTCATCCATCAAAGGAAGGAGCCAAGCTCAGGCCTGTTCTGAGGGGTTCAGTGTGCATCTCCCCTGAGCCCTCCGGCTACACTTACCAGGTGAAAGAGAGGGAGGTGAGAATACCTTACCCTTTCCTGGACATGTGGCAGGGTCATCATCTATAAATCCCAGTTGCTGGCACAGTCATTGGGAAGGAGCATGTTTCTGCAAAAATCTTTTGTCAATGTGCAGAATCTACCTCTCAGCTTTCTAGTTATGCGCTGTGGGAGCGAAGATGGAGCCCAGTTCACCATGAACCTCAGCCATGGTCCCAGCAACTCTGCAGAGTTTCCCTGCTGACTGGAGACTGGCAATTAGGCCCGAAAGAGGCACAGGGTGCCAAGCACAGCCCTGTGTGGGGCTGTCGCCCGCCTGCCACGAGCAGCTCCCTATTCATTGGGCTGGCTTTCTGCAAAGCTGCCAGGAGATACCCAACCCTGGAAAGAGGAGGTAAAAAATAGAGCATTAAATCATCTGATGGATTAAATCATCTGATGGATCTATCCTAACAACTATCCCTGTTTTTAAATTGAAGTTTTTGATATCTTTTCTTCAAATCAAGAATCTCTCCAAGAGAGGACTGCACTGTTTCGGTTCCAATTCAAGCTCAGATCAAAATCTGGCAAGTGCTGAGCCCTCTCCTCACCGAGCCCTTGGGGCACTCAAGGTTTCCACAGTTAAATTCCTTCTAGTGGCATTGATGGACAACAGAAGAGAAAAAACTGACTATGCAGACCATAAAGAAAATTTTCCCAAACATAATAGGTCAGTGAAAGCTGAGATCCAAATCAATGTAGCAAATTTGGTATTTTTGTAATATTTATTGAAAAGAGGTCATCTTCCACCTCCATTCTCCTTCTCTGTCCTCTTTATGAAGGCGTAGGAGATATTACTGACTGTTTTCCATTTGTAGTGAATGTTAGTCAGAGGTATTATGGTAATGCCCGGACAATTGTTTTTATGACATGCAGGGACCCTCTACAAAGAGCATGTAGTCAGACTATTTACACACAAGTAACATGCTATCCCTGCCTCAGATTGCTTTGAAGACAAAAGGTCTGCCAGAATTAATAAGAGCTAATTAGCACGTCAAGTCCTTGTCCCCCACTTCTCCCTCCTAGCTTTTTATGGGCCTAGTAGAAATCCAGCCTGGTTTTAGTGTCTTTTGCACGCATTTGTTGTTTCAACTTTTGTACCCCCTGAACTCTTTTGCTCACAAATATACAGCATATTCCTACACATGGCAGTTATGTGTGCTTGTGAATTGTTTTGTTTTTTTAACTTTAATTTTGCAAATAACGACAGAAGCAAGTTTCCAGTGTAGGACTCTTAAAATGTGAGGAATGCAATCATACTGGTTGACAAGATGGTGCCAAAATGTCCCAAGCTAAAAATACACAGATTTGGATTGACTGAAAAAAAAAAAAAAAAAAAAAAAAACCCTTTCAAGGCAATCATTTGCTTTCAAAAATATTGCCAAGTGGCTAAAATTAGAAACTGGTATCTTGTAATAACTAAGAGGCTTTCCTTTTCCTAGTTTGCATCGTGCACACAAGACAAATCATCTGAGAGACTCAAGATCATGTACCTGTGTAACTGACCCATCTATTACATGTGACAAATTTCACCTGACAAAGACCTAGTAGAAAAAAATAACCTGCTGCCTGATACAACATTCCCACTCGTTAGTAGGAATGGGTAAGCTATCAGTCCCTCCCCTGAGAATGACAGGGGTCGGCTAAGAAGAACAAAATGAATAACGTATACCATGAGAAAGCACACTATGGCACATAGCTTCTATTTTGCTTTGACTTTCATTATACCAAGAAATAGAGAGTTAGGCTCTACTTATACTTCACAGATAGAGTCAAGAACACAAAGCAGAAAATGCAAAATTTAATAACCATATCTCATTTAGGCATAAACTTTGGAAGAAAGAGTTTGAAAAAATAATTCAATCAATTTCACATGTTTGCAAGAAATTGATGATAACATTGAGGATATAAAGAAATGCTAGCTCAGTGAAGGAGCCAAGTATTTTTTCAAAAGAGTGACTTATTTTACATATACTTCATTCAAAGTTTGGATGGAAACTGTAGGAAACAAAACCTCAAGAAGGTATTTTGCCATTACCAACCCGCTGTACAAACAGTTAGCAATTTCATCTGCCACATATTAATATTCCACAGGTTTGAGCAAGACAATCTGCCTATGCATTTTTCTCCTATAGTGGAAGGGACAAAGTAGCGTTGCCAGCACATAGTACGTGAGCTGGAGGATCACATGACACCTTTTGTCACTAGGTCTGATTATACAGGCATCCATATACTCTCTGTGGGTTGTCGTAGCAACAAGGAAAGAGTCAAATGTCACTCAAAAGAAACCTGCCTCCCTTCCTCAGTTTCTGTGCGTGATTGAGCTCTGGGGAAACTTGAACGGAAGTAAGACACAAGATGTGTCAGATAAGAACTAGTCAGTGACCTTACATGTAGAAATATACAAGCAATCTGTGCCTCGACAGCTCTTAATCAACTACTGAGACCTTCCAGACTCCTTTTCCTATCTTCAACAGCTTTAAACTTGGCAGACCTCCACGACCTGATGCATAGGAAGAAATAGAAACACCAAATATCATGAGAAAACTCAATCCTCTGAGATTCCAATTGGAAATCAGTATGAATTAGTTGCTTAGTAAGTGTGACAATAGAAAAATAGAAAAATAATAAAAAGATTATTCTAAAGTATAATCAAATGAGGATTTGCAGTCGATACACTTTGTTCACTAGGCTACACACATACAAAAAAAAATCCATTAGAAATTAAGATCATAGGTATTTTTTTTTCTGTCCTTGAAATGCTGTGATATTTTCCTTTTGCTGTCCTGCAGAACTGTTATTTGAGACTGTTTGGTATCCTACCAAACTCAGTGGAAACTTCCAACCTCAGCTTTTCCTCATGCCAAGTGGCATAACACGCTGCTCATTTTCCCAGTCAGGTCTCGTGGCCCATAGAATGACAATTTTCTTACTTGTCCCCAAGAATGGCAGTTTTCTTACTTGATACATACTAACTTGACGGATTGCTTGTCCCAGTCAACTCCTTTCACCCTACAGGTTTTCCACTGTGCTATACTAGATAGGTTTATTTGCAAATGAAAAAGCATGTCTTTCCACAAAAGCAAGTCCCTCTCATGTTTCAAGATCCTTCTGCCAAAAAAATGCTACCCACATATCTCAACATCATGTTTCTTTCTATTTTTGATTTTGAAAATTATTGGATCCTTTGCCTTAAGTTCCACCCCAATCTCCCACAAAAAAATCATATAAAGACAAAAAAAATGCCAACACAAATAGTTTAATTTTGGCAAAACAATAAGCAAGTAAAAACATTATGAAAGTTCATCAGTTGGACATCCAAACTAGACCTTGCATTCATCTAAGATAAAAAACAATCCCAGAAAATTTCAGGTAAGAACTATTTTGTGCTGCTAAAGTTATTAAAAAGATACCAGAGGCCCAATGGTAAAGAAAGGAAAAGTCAGGTTTGGGGGATTACAGGAGAAGGAAATAGGTGCTGGAACAAACCCTCTGATCATGTAGTTGCATCATTTTTAAGGTGTTCAAATGCAAAGGGTTAGTACAACTGTTCCTTACCAGGGTTTGGAATAGATGACCTGAAAGGTCTTTGCCAAAGCTATTATCAATGGTACTGTGATACCTTTATAAGACAGCTTTTGTACTCCAGTAACTCAAAAATGGATGTTCTTTTTAGAATGACATTTCACAGCCTATAAATCCTAAAATGGACTAATGGCTTTGACTTTTGGGGTAGAAGATTGGTCTTAAAAGTAACGGGCTAGCTTGTGCTCTAAACTTTTGAACCTTTATTTGTTGGTTGAGAAATGGCTGCACACTTCCCCTATCAATAATGGTGGTTCAGAAGATGTCATTAAAGTCGAGAAGGTCAACAATCTGTGCACCACAATTTAAGTAAATGGGCTTTAAAAGAATGCCTCTGAACCAGCCCATGCCATGGCATTTTGACATTAGGTAGATAGATACATTTCTTTGGAGGCTCTAAAAATATTTGACTGTGTATTTTCTCAGAGACAAATCTGAACTTAAAGGTACATCTTCTTATGATTATGTTATTTTTATATGTATTTTTTAATGAAGTCTAAGATTAAGACAGTTTGTTGGCTGGAAATAGGCTGCTCCTCTTGGAACAGGAGACAGCAAAGGAGGTTGAGAAATGATGAAAGGAAAAGCGGGTGCAACGCCTTACACTACTCCAATCTCTAGTGCTTTAGGCACTAATTCTGGCCTTGACTACAGTCAAGAGCAACCTCGGGGGTGCCCTAATGTGCAGCAGTGCAGATGGCTACTGAGAGTCTCCTTCACTCAGCAGCCCCCATGACACTTTCTCAGCACTAATTATTAAGAACTTCCCAGAGAATATGGCTCAACCAGCATGCAGATTGTATCAGATTCATGATTTTTTCTATGACCTTTGCCAGGGCTCGAATAAAGACAAGTTTGCGCAACTGTTGTAAAAACTAAGACAAGTTAAAGGAACAAACACGTGTGGGTTTCGTGAGGGGGCTCGAGGGACGCTCAGCTCCACGCTCCTCTAGCGCTGCGTGTCGCAGCGTGCACATACCACTTCAGCAGCAGCAGAACAGAGCCCCATCCAGCCCATGGTGGCATCTGGCCCAGAACAAATAGCAGCTGGAGAAAATGTGTGTGTATTTTTTTTTAGTTGCTTTGACCTGAATATTTGCCTTATAAAACTTCAGACTGAATCTAAAGCTACTTTCACTGTCAAGGTAAACATACCGTACATACACATGTCCCTACTCCTGCATTCCTTGTGCATTCCTGGCACCCACAAAGTCAAGGAGAATATGAGATGCAAAATGAGTAGAGGACCAGGCAAATCATTTGAATATTTTAAGGAATGCTCATAGGTTTTTACAGTTGATGTCATATTTTCTATACCATCAGTATGGATTAACAACAGTCCAGAGCAGCAGGAACTCATTTCTTATTCATGTATGCTAATTGCATGGTGCTGGATAACAGGGATTTCTTCCCAAACTTAAAGTTTTTTTTTTTAAGCAAGAAAAAGGTAACGAGTGTGTCTATGAAGTACATAAATGAAGAGGATTTGACACAAACACTGAAATATTCTGTACTTCTAAATTATTTGTCCTCTATGCCTAAAAGAAGCAGGCCCTGCAGTTCTTCCTTGTACAGATCACAGTGGATGAAATTCATCCTTGCTTAATCTGAACCCAATCTGACTTTGAGGTAAGTCTGTAATCCTCTGATTCATTTTTCTTTATTGTTTCAATATGTTACTTCATTCTTTGGAGCCTCTGTGGAGCCAGTTCATTAATAGTTTCCCAGCTACATATCACTGTGGTATCTGAGATCTTAGAATTACACACAAGGCAGCATAACAACAACTTGTTGTATGAGACAGGAGTATACACAAATAGGTCTTATCTTGGTAATAGCAATGATGGACTTAGCGCATTATATTAAAACATATTTATCTTATGAAGACCAGTCAAAAGGTGGCCTTATTTTTGGTGCAAAATGGTAAAGTCTTAGGTGCTGGTCTTTCTTTTCTGACAGTCTTGGTTTCCCACAGGCATGCTAGGTAGGTTGATTCCTGCTAGCTGTGGTGCTTTTTGTTTTTTGCTGGTATTAGTTGTTGTTCAGGAAATAGGTGGGAGAAAGATTGTGGTTGTTAATATAGCCCTTCAGCAACAATGTTTTAAGAGGTCTATTTTTTTTATAATGGTTTTTTATTTCCTAGTTTATAATTCTCCAGCCACCTGATCTGCAGATTTAAAAATTGGAAGTCAAGAGTTGTACTGACAGATCGTCATACAACTATGTTATTTACATTTTCAGATAATGCACACAACAAACCTGTTTTTCTCTCTGATTTACAGATGCCAGCTAGGAACATCTATCATCATTTTATAGGTCATCACATCATCGTATGGATATAGAATCTGTTTTTACAAGCTCCTTGATTAGATTACTAGTATTAGATTATGGGGGCTTTGCTGATGCTAAAAGCCTATTTACTTATAATTATGGAAATAGTGCCAGATAGCTACTACCTCTTTCCTCTCTTTCTCTGCATGCTCCGAATTCAGGATAAATCCTACTGATCTGTTTGTCTTAAGAATCTTGGTCATACATCTTTCATCTTGGTGTCTAACCACTAATATTTGCCAAAGATAATATAAATTTGGTAGTGGCTATATTTCAACTGCATCCCACCTGTGAAAGAGGGCTTTTTTGGAAAGACAATTGCATTTAGCTTCAAAATTGCCAGTACACTTAACAGCAAGCAGGGAGATTTGCTTTGCAAACCCAGTGCAACCAGAGAGTCTGCGGAGAAATCATGCTCCATCCTCTCAGCTCCAGTGCTGGCCTGGGACAAAGGCCATCCTTTCCCTTCTCACATCATGTTTGTGCCACACCATTACTGCACCGGCACCCTGGATGCTCTGCTCTCCTTTGGTTATTTTCCTCATCACCACAGCTCACCTCATGTCATCTCTGAAATGTCTGTGCCCTCTGCGCAGGGCAGCCTCTGTGCAGCACGTCCTGGTCCTGCAGGTGCTCTGCACCAGCACGTGCCCAGGTGGACCACGATTTGCCTCCCTTCCTGCCCCCTCCCTTTCCCTATTGCTTGTACCAGCCCAGGGGAGGCATTTCAGCAGGCTGCAGGGAGCGAGGTGACTACTGAGATGACTGGATTTTCCCTTCTCCTTTCTTTTATGACCTTTTCCACCTTTTTATCTTTCCAGGCATTTTTCTCTCTTGTACTAGGAATGCTCTCAGGCACGGGCGGGGGTAGGATAGTCATGCTCCTCTTCATGTCTGTCCAGATAATGGTTGAGGACATATTGTGATTCTTCTAATTTTCCATTCTTCCATTCTTTTAATTTTCAAGGAAAATTGCATTCGGGCAGACATACCTCAGCATAGCTAGGAATAGCAAGAGATTCAGTTTTTGCTATTCCATGGCTCCAACCGGTTCCCATATGGTGAAGAACAGTCAGAGAGTGGCTGGGGACCCCTTACCCTCGGCCATGTCCTGCCCAGAATGGCCAGGTGGGCACCTGCAAGGCTCTTTCTGTGGGAAATCCTTGGGAAACCCTGCTGTTCTAGAAATATCCGCAGCAGGAAATTGTTATGTATTTTCTGCTCACGCAGAGTACGACATAATGCTGGCACAGAAATCAAAGCAGGATAGAAGGTCTGTCACAATAAGTGATTTTTAAACTAGAGGAATTAGGGGACAAACGTTTTTAATATACATTTTGCCGTATAGGCGGAGACAAAGAAAAGAAGAGATGAGAAGACAATGTTTAGAAAGAAGAAAATGTGTTTATCTCCCAAATAAGTAATATCTGTTAGTATAACAACATGGAGAACAATATTACTTTTCTCTGCTAAGTCATAAGAACAACAATTGCAAGCACAATTGGACTTTCAAGCAAGGATGAGATTGGAATGCCAAATCTACCACAGTAACTCAATAGCATCAGTGTCTGGTAATGCCTATCCCTTTTTGCTTGCAAATGTGTATTTGTGTCTATCTGCATGTAAAGCATTTATGTCTAATTTTGTCAATTTATGGTGCAGATATCACATTACCTTAGACCTATAGTAACTTCACTTAAAATTTTTGAAAGATTATTAGGTGTGATTTTCAAAAGTATCAAGCTTTTACAGTAAAACTCTTTTTGACTTCACTGAGAGCAATACTAGCTTTGAATCAAGTACATCAATCATATCTAGAAATAGAAGAGTGTTTTTGAAGATTCAAAATGCATTTCATATTGACATAGTAGTTCTTCTCATTCTATGTTCTTCACAAACATTTGGTAGAAAAGCTTCATATCACGCCTAAGTTGTACCCTTAGGCTGATCTGCTAAATGCCTTGTCTGCAATCCATTTTTTCTTTGGCACTTCCTCTCCTCAGTCACTGTTGTTCTTTCGGTGTTTCATCGAGAACATGCATCTCTTTCCCCTCTCCAGATTCAGAATTTGCAGTCCTCTTTTAGTATCCATAACACTTCTCAGGAAATGTTCTAATGCTCATGTCAATGATTGCAGTACTCTCTAAATGTAGTATTATTTGCAGAGCATTTGAGTATCTTGAGTGTAAATCTTCTAAGGGAAAATTAGTAGAAGTATATATGAACTTCTGGAAAAGGATATGAACATCCTACGTGGCACATCCCACACAACAGATGTCACTCTTTGGGTCAAGAGATTACACTGGAGTCAACCATGACCGATCCTATGCTCCTCCACCTAGGGGAGAATCTTTTCTATCATCTGTGGTAGGAAGTTTCTCTGCTTCCAGCTTCTCATTGACTATAGAGTTTTGCTAACGTTAGTGACTTTCTAGTGTTTGTTCCTTCTTGAAGGTTCTTCCTGCTACAAGGCTGCAAAGCCGTCGGAAAGGAAGTCTTCCTCTCCTCCTATTTCTTGTGAACTCAGAGGCTTTGACAGGACTTCCTAGGTACAGCTACCAGAGGACAAAAAAGTCTTTGTATCATTTAAAGCCAGTGGCTGAAAACTATGCGAACAACAACTGAAGAATATGTTGAAACTTCAGAAAAGTACAACTTTAGTTTGCTTACAGATCACACATTTTAGAGTTGTTTTCCAGGGAAGCCGTACATTTACTATAAAGTGAAAGAAAAAAAAAACTCTAGAGCAATTTTTATTTGACTTCAATATCTGTCAAATAAGCTGTGTTAATCTTTCCTCTCCAAATAACCAAGTTTGCAACCAAAGTTTGGCATCTTCAGTTTAATTTAGTCGAAGTGTATGAGAAAACTTGCACGTAATTTAGTAGTCTAAAGTGCTTGTTAAAAAGGGAAGAGCAGGTTTAATTGAGCATACAGCCATGTCAACCTGTCACTCTGGGAGTAAGTTGCATCTGCAGATTGGGGCTGGTAAATGTTACTGTAGCTATGCACCTAAATCCTGCTTTTTGGGGGGAAAGGGACTGATCTGGCATTTTTCTGACACCTGAAGTCTCACAGACAATGGGGAACATTTGGGGTGTGCAAAGAATTCAAGTGTGAAGGGCACAGGGAGATAGCAAAGCTTTATCTCTGTCTTGAGGCTGAGACTTATCAGCTTAGTAGAGTATAGAGAAGTGAAGAGAAACATCCCAACTCAATACTTCAACTTTGGCCTGGCTTTCCATACATTCTTGGTGGGTTCAGAGTTAACCTAAAGGCAATATTTTCCATGAGATTGGAGAAATCCCACCAAGCAGGAGTGGCTTGGGATCTGTTTTTAAGAACTCAAATAAAGCATAGATTTTTGGTGAAGAAACACAGGATACAGGATTTGGTGATGATACAGCTAAATATCTAAAACAGTGCAATATAGTTGTCAACATAATTGCAGCTGTTTGTCTGATGATCCTATTAAGTGTTACAATTTATTTACCCTCCTCCTTTTTTTGGTTTTATGTAATTTTGGATTGCATTTTTGAGTAGTTATGTGTGAATTATAAAGAAAATGTGTAAGAAAAATTATAGTACAAATACACTTTGAACTTACTTCTTAGATTTAAGGAGATATGATAGCCTGACCCCTCCTTCCTCCTGCTCTATAAACAAATATTGGTTCTGTTAATGGAGGGAAAAAAAAAAAAAAAAAAGGTGCATAGTCTTAAGAAAGCTATTTTTTTTTTCAGAAAGTCATGTAATAATGACTGTTGTCCATAGCACAAAAATAGCTGTTGGGCCTAAAATCGCTCCCTTCGCCCTCCCTCCATCTCCCTGAAGCGAAAGACAAGCTTAAATAAAATAGAAAGAGGGGCATAAAGTATCGCCAAGGGTGGGGTGTCTCGGGTTGCTCAGGGAGCCAGCAGCAGACTGGGAAGGGAACCAACGTGTTTTGACAGCAGTACCTCATCCACTGGCCTCTACCCCCCAACACCTGATTCCTTGTCTTGCATTTTTAGTATCCCCATGAACATAGCTGTGCATTTGCAGCTGGCGCCACAATAACTTTCTCACCTTTCGTGCAGGAGGTTCCCTGCCCTGCGGTTCCTCACGGTTACGGAAGATATTCCATGGTTTTGCGTTTTCTCCGAGGGACGCGAGGCCGCCACGGCACGGCCCCTCAGTCCTGCCTGCAGAAGGGACTCCCGCACAGAGCCACGCAGCCAGCCGTGCCTCGCAGAAAGGGCCCGCGCGCCCCGCGGCAGCTGGCCCAGCTGCCCGCGCCTCCCCTGCTCCCCAGGGGCAGCCCCGCAGGGTGCGAGACGGTGCCTGGGGAGCAGCCACCGCAGCCGCACGAGCTCTGGGAGAGCCAGCGCAGGACACCCATGCAGTCCCTGCAAAGGCCTTCCCAGCCTGGTGGCAAGAAGCCCCTTTAAGCTGTGGTGGACAGCCAAGGCTCTCAGCACCTCACACGGCTACACCTCAAACCGTGAGGAGTTTTTATGTCAGGATATGTGCTTCGGTGGTGTCTTATGAGTACACAGGATATTGCTTATCATTGGCAAAAAAACAGCTAACTTGGAAAGTCCCTCTAGAGCAAGGCTTTTTTATTTTTTTGGGCCTATTAAGGTATTTGCATATTTTTAAATACAATCGCAAAATAGCACAGTAGTTCTACTGTCAAATACATTCCTTGAAAGAACAAGTATTTCTGTCCCCCCGCACCACCACCCTCCCGCATTACCATACCATTTATCTTTTACTTAAATCCTTCCTCTCCAGAAATAATACAAATCAAGCCTCTGGGGCCTATTTATATAATGGGGATTTATGTCATTTCAAGACAAATGGCATTTGCTAAGTTTCAGGGAAGCACCTGTATTAATTGTATTTCCTGCTCATGTGTTGCTTTTGTTTGCAATAAAAGAATTCATCTCAGGTGAGTTAACCTTGCTTTTAGAGAGGGCACCTGCAGTTATCTTAGTGCTTATTGTAAATCAAAACATGTTGAGCCTTTAAAGCAGTGAAATAAAGAGGTGCTGACAAGAGGGTATGCCAATAGGATTAGGAGCTTTTCTCACCGCTTGTATTATCAGGATGGAGAATTGAGTCATGTTAAATTACAGGGGGAAGAGATATTCCCAGAAATTCCACAGATTGGAGATTGACTTGCTCCTTCAGTAAGCCTATGGATAGGAGGGACATTCTGTGTTCTGAGAGATTAAAAAAAAAAAAAAAGAAGAGAAAAAGACACCTCCCTTTTAGCCTTAGGCGTCTATAATTGACCAGGATTTTTCTGCTTGTGATTTGATCCATCCAAACCCTGTTAGAGGCACTTGCCCCCAGCTGAGACCAAGGCTGAGGTGAATAAGAATTAGGTGACTCACTCATATATACTATACATGCATTCACATCTATTAGGATAAATGACATGTCATTCAATTTAAGCACAGGCAACTGGAGATTGTCATATTTTGAAAATGACAACTGTTATTTATTTATTGAGAATATTTATACAGGTTCTTCCTAGGTACAGAGAATGCATTTTTCAGCAGCTCCTGAGGCACCAGTGAATCAGGCGATTACACAAAGACCAGAGGCAATTCCCCAAGCAGAGAAACAAAGCAGAGGTGCTCGTGGTCACGAGGCCTGGTGCAGCAGAGCCGAAGGGTGCAAAACAGCACCAAAGTCATTAACCTAACAGTTTTCTCTGGTCATTTTAAAACCTACTGATAGTGATGATCTGACTGCTGCTATATTAACAAAGAAGTGCCACAGAAGGTGATATTTGAGGTGTCAATAGGCAGTTGTGATACAATCCAGTTTTTAGCAATGGAAAAATTGGAATTGGTGGGATCCTGATTTCCTGGCTTTAGGGACAGGGAGGCAGGTGGGCAGGAAAGGCTGGGAGGGTCTGCTGCACCCTGATGCATCCTTTTCCTTGCAGCAAGCCTGGCGGGATGGGTTGCAGGCAGAAGCTGCGGTGGAGGAGGGCTCTAATTAAGCCCTGTCTTAAATTAGGGCTATCCGTGTCTGCCTCCGTGGCCACTCTCGCAAAGCATCGCTTGAGAAAAAATGTCATTTGAGCTGTTTGGATAAGCATTGATCATAATCATTTCCACCCTGCCCTGCCCTTTTTAGGCTTACTTCAGATAGATAAATAGATTAAAAAGAAATGTCCACGTGGACATAAAGAGACAACATCTGTAACATGACTGTGAGTACCCCACACTATGGTATTCTAACACCAATATGAAGCAAGGCTGAATTTTATACCCATTTGTAGTCTTCAGTTGGGCCAAGTTCTAACTACTCCCTGAAGCTCAGCAGGATTTCCCCCAGAGGACACAAGGAGCTCATTTTAATGCTGTTTTTTTTCCTGGATGTCTTTATTAAATTCATTTGCTACCATATTTAACTTTCTTTACAGAATCTAACCTGCAAAAAGATAGATTGTATTTCAGAATCTCAGAATTCCTGTCTTTTTCTTTCTATGTTATTTGGAAATCTTTATTTTTTTTCCATAACTCAGGACTCTGACCTGTGCACATTAAATGGAAAATTAGAGGTCTCCTTACCATTTCTAAGTACAGTTAATAGGCACTTGTGTATCTTATGGTTCAATTATACAGTGATATAATTTGTTCCATGTTAAAAGACCACATTCACCACAGTCATCATCTTGTTTGGTCTTCTTACTTAGCACTATATATTTTCAAAACACTTGAGAGAAAGGTACCGTGGTAGTGTGAATTGCTGAGTACCCTCGAACGGGAGCCAAGGCCAATCAGCTGTTTGGAGAAGAAACTGAGCATTTACTTTTCAGCAGAAAACGTGTTCTCTCCACTAAAAAGGTTGCCGTGAAGGCGCCGAAGGCAAAAGTTTCAGTCGTGTGTTGACCAAAGTTTGCTACCCAAACAAATATTCTGTGCCTCTGCATCTGTTATGAAATCAAAGATGCAGCCCCTCTGCTAGAATAAATGTGATCAAAAGTGCCTCTACAAGACAGTCTGGCTCTAAAATACTGCCCGTCTGTTTTAATGCTTTACATTACTAATTTTCCTGGGGATATTCTTTGCAGGGTCTGGCACCAAAACAGATAAGAAAAACAAATAGACAAGGGAGTGATTGAACTTCAGCAAACCTGTTTTGTTTCCCCACATGTTTTTCCAGTCAAATACTTGAGACGATGAGAAGGACGGAAAGAAGGTTTTTAAAAAAATGTTGATGATTGAATTTTATTTTTAAACAGGAAAAACCCTGAGGTAACTACAAGTAACCTCGGCTGCATTCACTGGGTGCAGGCAGAGGCTTGCAGAGAGGCACCATGGTGCTGTGTGCGGGAGTGGGGCCTGGAGTGGTGCTGAGGGGCAGCGCAGCCTCTCGCGCGTCGAGTCATGCGGAACGCTCCGAGCGGCACAGCGCAAAATAACGAGCGCATTTCAGCCCTCCCACCCGAGCACAAATAACCAGCTTTTCAGTCCGGAGGCAGGAATTACAAATTTTTTTGAAGCTTCTTTTTCTTATTTTTTCCAAGTCAATTCAAAAAAAAAAAAATTGTTCTTCAGCAAAAGGATAAACTTTGGATCCAAATAATTTAATTCTTCCTGAAGTGTTTCAGTAGCAGGTATTGTTGTTCACATGATAAGAAATAATGAATTACATCGATTGAAAATTCAAAATGACAGAAATTTCAGAAAGCCAAATCATTTCCTAAGAGGAATGTCCCACCAAGTTTGTTTTTTTCTGAATTGTTCTGCCCCTTCTTTTGGGGTATGTGCTAATAGTTTTTTGGGTTTTTTTGGTTGAAATCACCATTCAAATTTATCTGGAATTTTTAAATATTTTCACTTGCCTGGCACAATTTTTTGGGAAATACACAAAAGCTGTGGGAAAATGATCCCCATCCTGTGTTGTCCCAAAGCCAGAGTACCAACGAGAAGACCTGCAGTGGTGGCTCCGGTGCTCTCCATGCTTCCATGAGGACCTCCAAGCGGTGAGAGGAGAGCCGTCATGAGGATGATTTTCTTCTCCCTTCCATCCCAAGGGAGTTCTGCAGCACACAAGCTGTTTACTTGGTTTTGGCAGGAGGGCTTGTGGAGGGCATTTAAGTTTAGCTCATGGTTCAGACCCTCAACTTGTCTAACTCGCATTCTGCTCCCTTGAAATGAGCCAGGAGGCACCAGCCTGTGGCCACCGAGCTCATGTCCTGGCCATCCCCCTTGGGCCACTGCAGAAACCAGGGATGCTCTGTGTTTGTGTGTTCTTCAGGGAAGCTCATGCAGATCCAGTTTTTCACACTATTTCCAAGGTTCTGGTAAAGAAACTGCAATTTTTTAAAAAGTGTTGACAATAAGTTGCTTGCTAGAAATCAAAATGTAATAAAACATCAAATGTTGCTGCAGACATTTCCAAATTGCTTAGTTAATTCTGGAACAGACAGAAGTTATGCAGACAGTTAAAAAGGTATTCCAATTACCTGCAATATTTGCTGAGGATCAATATCCTTAAATGATAAACACTCAGCTTGCTCAGAAACATCAGCTGCAACACAAAAGTGCTTGTAAAAGCCGTTTGCGTTTGTGAACCAAGTTGCAGTTTCTTGCCTCATCCTTTCTGTATTTTGCACATTAGTTCTTAAACCTGATCTTTGCCTTTTTTGGGTGATATATTTTCTAATGACTGAGAAATGGGTACCACTTCACTAGCTGATTGAAAAGTGCATGCAATGTTTATAAGGTCCAAAACGACAGAGTTTTTGCCTCAGACCTTGTGCTTGAAAAAAAAATAGTTAAATATGTGGGAATTTTTGCAATGTTGCGTGTTTATATCTTTTATATCTTTCTTAGAAAATAATTAAAGAAATGACCATTAATGAGAAGCAAAAGCCTCATGAGGCTGTTTAATCTTATCATCCGTTCCGAAACGTTTTTACCTACCAGGGGTTTTGGAGAATATAGATCTGTTTGTTAGTATCCTGGATATTCTCTTTGTATTGTATTGTATTGTATTGTATTGTATTGTATTATGTTGTATTGTGTTATGTTGTATTATACTGTGTTGTGCTGTACAAGCAGTATTCGAACTGAAATATACCGATTATTAATTTCTTAATAATTCACAATATCTTCTGTAGAGGATAAACCATATTCCATCCTCAAATAAACTCACAGAATCCCTAAAAATTATTCATCCTCTTATCATTTGCACAGTTGTCTGGTACTAAAATCTGTCCTTCCTACTTGTCCCTTCCTGATGTAATTACCTGAATATTACCCAACGGGGATAAGACAGTATGTGAATTATATTTAATAATCAGAGGTGATAGACAAACTTGTTCTATTATCATACACATGCTTATATCTAAAACAAAAGATGAAACAATTGGGCAAAAGTGATAGAGAAACGTATGTATTAAAGCATTCCTCTACAGAAAATGACCTGTGTGAGATTTGGCTTCTTCTAGAAAAGCTTGCTGTAGTCTCTGTAGATGCTGTAATAAAATATATGCCACATTAAAGAGTTTATCATCAGAAGTGTCGTAGCTGTGAGTCCTTCAGAAAGCAGCTGATCTTAAAATCTCCTGTTTGGCACAAAGCAACCACCTGTCAATATTTCAATTACTCTTCTCCCTGCCTGATCACACTTCAATCGTTTTCCAATAATTATTATAATCGCCCAGCACAAGGCAACTAGTTGCTTTAGGGATTTAGGTGAGACGCAAAGACAGACAAAGAAAAGAAAATGCCTGGGCATTTGTATATGTATTTCCTCAGGGCAGTTCCTTATTTGAACAGCTGCTGGTGAGGCACAAATCAGCTTCAGATCTGAGCCAAGTCTGGGTAGGATGCATCCTGATTTCGTTGTTTTTTTTTTTTTTGGGGGGGTGGTGATGGTGGTGGTGGTGGTCTTAATTTGAGTCCTGCACATGACCAGCCGCTTTCCCTACTGGAAATAATTTCTCTAAATTAAAGGTTGCTGCAGTCTTTCAAGCCTGTCAAAGATCTCTTGTTGGACAGGCTCCTTAAAAAAAATAAAAAATGACTCAGTGCCTTGAATCTTAGCCTTGAGAGCCAGATTTCACTTGATGAAAGGATTGGAAAATCATTTGCCAATCAGGATGTTTTTCTCTGTGAAGAGTCCATGGGAAGAAAAGATTTTGGTTTTGTTTCTATTTGAGAGAAATAAATGAGTTGGATAATAAAGGAGCATTGTTATTTCATGTGGCATTATTCTCAGGACAAAAAAAACGAATGAAAATGCTGACCTTCCCTATTAAAAACTACAAAATGTTTGAAAATATTCCCAAAAAGTCAACAATAAAACTGAATATTTTTAACCTCATCTATTACTATTTTGCACTGATTTTATGCACATGTAAAGTAATTTAAATGAGTAGAACTTCACTGAACTTGTTTCTTCAAATGACTGTGATTTTTAAAATGATGTTATAAATAACACTAGAGGCAAAATCCTGAAAATCTGATTTATTCTGTTAGGATTTCAGTGAAGGCAGGAATTCACATTTCATTATAAATATGCTGTGGGGGTGTTGGATACTCTTATGCTAGTCTACCATGGTAATAATATTAACTGTCATATTTATGACAGAGATGCAAAATAACACGTATGGGAATGGAGGAAGGCAGAAATAGTGGCCCTTGCACTGAGTGTTTGAAATATAAATGAATATAGCAACTCCAGAAAAGGACATGAAAAAGTCCTCTTTGAAAACATAGCCTAACCATAACATCAGAATTCCCTAGCTGTCACAGGTAGAGTAAGACCAATTTTAGCAAATCTGAGTTTAGTGATCTCACCTTTCCTCTTTTGCATGACTGGTGCCACCATTTGTTTCTGTGAGCATGGGGTCTGTGCAGGGAGTATCCCAGGTGTGCAGAGCACTGTATGTGTCTGGAACAAATGCCCGAAATGGGGACCCTGCTGAACATGAGCAGTATTTTTTGGAAACCCGTGGAAAGAAAGGCTGGGGCAGGTTACCACCACCTGCATTTTTAACGATTACCACCACTTAAAGTAGGACTATGTGTACAAGCCATCAATGTATGACTCCCTCCTAGCTTTCACCTAATGTTCTGCTGTTTCTTTTGTGGAATTAGTCAACAAATATCGTCAGTAGTGACAGAATGTTTTTAAAAGACATTAGGCACAAATATCTACTTGGAGACATACGTAATTGTTGAGTTCCTTGGCCACAAACCTTGGGAGCTCCTTGGCCATGGACCTTTGCAGAACTATCAGAAAAACACATTCATTTCAAGATCTCTCGGTAATTTACAGGTGGAGCATGAGAGTCTACATAGTTTTTTAAGTTCCTATTTTTAACACACATCTTTGGAAAATACAATTATATTCTTTGGAAAATACAATTATATCAATATTGTATTTATATCAGTTGACATGGAAAGGTTGGTTTCCTTACATAAACTGTGTAATTTTGTGAAGTGGTGCATTTATCAGGAGTTGTTTAAGGTAATACCATTAATTTGTGAAGTTAAAGCATATAATATTGTAAACACATTCCAATCCTGCTTGATTTGCAGTGTGCAAATAGGCCATTAAGATTTACAATAATCCATTTGTCTTTTATGATAATAGCGTATAATTCATCCCAATTGCTGCTGTTTTTTTTATCTGCCATTTTACACTTACTCACCTGACCTCTGCTCGCCTACTTGTTGTCTACTTTGAGCCATTTAAAGTTTTTCTTTGCTTTTCCTCTGCTAGTTTGAACTACTGCTAAGTGACATTACTGTGTTGAGCCATCTTTAGAATTGTTCTTTCTTTGATTGTTTCAAATTGGCCCGTACTTTCTGCACTAGTTTTAGTTTAGAATTAGGCACCTACTTAAAGTGCTTTGCTGAACTTAGGTGTCCTCTGTGTAATTCTGTTTAATCTTTTCCCTGACTCAGAGTTTCCCCTCACGGTCTTGAGATGATTAGTCCTATTCGCTTCAGATATAGACTCTTTCAGTAATGACAACTTTGCAGTTACTTTTCTTGTTGAACTGATAGGAAAAGGCCATTAACTTGTTGTCCATGGTCTGCACTGGTTGCCAATGAACTGTTCTCCACAAATCAGGGGTCAAGAGTTGCCTGAATGTGCAGCTCGTAAACCCCCTGCTCCAGGCGTTGCAATCTCCTCTCTCCTACCACACCATCACTTATAAATGTGTCCCCATCAGAAGCACAATGACATGGAGCCCCTGCCATAACTTCCATCGAGATGAGGTTTCAAGAACTGACGCTAATAGCCATTGTGAAAGCTATCAGAATTAGATTTAAGAAAACAATATTGCTCTGTCTGCTTAGGTGTTTTATCCAAGGAGCCCAGAGCACATTGCAAACACCAAGCCAGTCACTTTCCACTAATGCTACTTCACTGCCCCAGGTCTCCATCTCTAATACTACCCACCTCTCCCACATTTTCAATTGTATTTTCACCTTCATCACTTCTCCATCCTTCCTCTCTGCCACATACATGCTGCAACTGACCGTTTACGTCCATAACCCTCTGACAAATGCCACAGTTGTTTGCAAATGAAGAAGGAGCATTGCCTCCTTCGCAGCTGTCTCTGCTGGCAAGGGAGCCCTTTTGCTCACTCGTGGTCCCCAGGTGCTCTGCAGTGGAGCCCCTGGTACCCCGCAGTGGTCCCGGTGGGCCAGCCCTGCCAGTGGTGAGTGAGGGTCAACATGGCTCTGCTCTGTCTGCACTTGCTGGTAAACCACTTAACTTCACTAGCTATTAACCACGAGCAAATTTCCTTGTATAGTCAAGGCTAAGGAGAGCAGAGACTGCGCGAGATGCTCAGTAAGTGGTTCCTATAGCAACAGTATCCAGGTGAGAACTCCCGCACTGGCTCCCCCTCCCCCTTTCCTCGCTCGTATTTCCTTTCCTTTTCAGATTTTTTTCTCGTAGCAAGGTGTAAGCAAAAGGGATTCTAACCAGACAGTTTAACAGCCTTACATTACCCACACTAGACCCACACTAGACACGTGTTAAGTGCTTTTGCTGAGAAATGGCACTGCATGCCCAAGAAATCAGGTGTGCATTTTTTGGCAAGCCAGGTATCGGTGACTGTGGATAGTCAAAACAGTCTGGACAGAGGAAACATTTTCATTTTGCAAAGGAAAATATCCAGTGATTTTAAGGTTTTGGAAACATGTTCGTAACTACCTTGCTACTAGCTACCTTGGTTCTGCTCTGGGCCCCACCTGTCCTGTGGCAGAAATTATCACCCCCTTCCACACCGCACAACAAAACTATATTGGAGATGTAGGCAAAGGACTTAAAAGGTCTCCTGCATGCAAGTAATGAAACAAGTTGCTCAAGAACAACATCTGACAGGAAAAATGCAGATATCACCTTGTCTATCTCCTTCCTACGGATGCAAGGACAGCACAGTGTTTATGTAGAGAGCTCCCTGAGGACTTCCAGTGAGGCAAAAGAGAGGGTGCATCCCCCACACACTGATGTCCTCTTCTGGGCTGTATTGTGGCCCATCCATACAGATGGAAGGGACTGCTAACCTAAGTTCAACCTACAGTTGGATAAGCTTAGATTAGCATCACCATCAATTTAGCTAAGCTAGTCGACCCTGCCTAGTTCAAAGGCATTTTTAAAAGATTTAAAGAGTGCCCAAAACTTTCTTTTGCCAGTGCAGTTGGAAGATAACATTCAGCAATGCAGGATGGTAACCGACAGCTCTCGGCATGAAGGCACCATTAACAGAAAAACTGATATCAGAGTAGAGCATCTGACTGCAGCCAGCCATATTCTGCAGGTGGAAGAGGACTCATAAGTGACAACGTCTCTTAAGTACTATTGAGTGCAGTTTGTCCAAAATTAGAAAAATGAAGAAGAAAACTCATAGATTATAACAAACCTCATTTGCCATAGTCTTTGAATAAGTCATTAATGCTCAAGCTTGCCTCTGCATTAAGGTTTTCTTTGCAGATGTAGGGGCTGGAAAGGTCCTCTTCATTCAAACAGAAAGTTAAAGCTGTGAAAGAGTGAACAATAATAACTGTAAGTAAAACACAAGGACACAAAACAAACAAGCACAAATGGCAACACTGAATTTTCTGAAATATCTACTTCACTTCCTAATGGAATCAATGGGAATCTTTCTACTGGTATTAAGGAGTACCTTGTAAGTCTAGAAATTGTTATTTTTGTTAGCAATCATACCAGTTATATGTTACTTGCAATACAGGAGAGAGAAATCACAAGAAGCTGCAAAAACACCAGTGTCAGTGTGATGGCCGATACTCAGACCTGAAGCTCCTCAGCATTTACACCTTTGACATCCTCAGTATGTGCTGCTCAGGCAAGTTATTTGAGGTTGGTAAATTACTAATAACTGTGTGCAGACCCCTAGCCAATGTTCAGGATGTCCCATTTTCCTGCCCCACCAATCTCTGATCTACATTTGTTAGCAAGGACAGGAAGGGCTCTGTGTGAATATATTTAGCACTTACTGTCCTGAGAATGGCGAAGGACTGTTTTTCTTCAGGGTTCCCTCCTTAGCTGTTAGTAAAGAACATTCTTTGACTTTTTTGAAACTTTGGATAGATCACACAGTACTCATTGCATGGGATAATTCATGATGGAAGGGGCCTCAGGAGGTGTCCAGTCCAGCCTGCTGCTCAAAGCAAGGTCAGTTCTGAGATCAGAGAGGATTGCTCAGGGCTTTATCCAGCTAGTTCCTGGAAACTTCCAGGTTTGGAGATTGCACAGACTCCCTGGGCAACCTGTTTCAATACTTGATTAAAATCTGCTTTTCAAGAACTGAGATTGGCCATTCCTTTGACATTTTAGGCACTTTGGAGGCTGCACAATCTGTAGTGGAGTATATCCAGCAAGAGATCCCCAAGAACTATCTAGCCAGATTTACCAGCTCTGAGTCACTATTAAGACTGTAGGCAAAAAGATGTGACTGCTAGTGCGCAAAGGGAAGATAACAAAGGAAGATCACATGGAACCAAACACATGCTGAGGTTGTGTTTCCTTACATGAGCTGCACACGGTAAGCTAAGTCACTATTTAGGCTACCACCTTATGCATATTCTTGATTATCTTCACTATTTTTCTGTGTTCACAAGTTAATTCACCTTTTCATTTTGACAGCGGATCATAGCAGTGTGTGCATTTTCCACAGGACATTTTCAGCTTGCAGAATTTTTGTAGCTGAGCAAAACCTTCCTCCAAACATTGTCATCTCCATAACATTAATTAGCATTCAAAGATTTCCTTAGGTCTCTTCATCTGTTGCCCCCCTGTATTTTTTATTTTCTTTAACCATCATGCTTTCCCTGTCAGCTATTTTTCCAGACACTCCATTTAAGCATTTAAAAAATAAGAGAGTAGGAAAGTATAAAGCTATCTGAAACTCATTAGGGATGGCTCCATTGTCTTTGACTGTGTGAAAAAAAATCTCTAATATGTCTTTCCTTTAGACTTCCATATCTAAAATCTGGTGCTCTAAATTCATAGTTGCTGTTCTATATCCAAAGTGAGAAGTTCTCTTTCTTGGGAGAGGAAACAGGGAATGGTCTTTTACTCTTGACTTAGGTAACTACAGCAGGAAAAATCTTTACCACAAGATCAGATGCCTCTCCTGGAGAATCTCTGGAGCTCAAGGTTTCCATGTTGTGGAAATCAGGCTCTGACCAGCTCTTCATGTTGTAGTCAGAGCTTTGATTAGACAGAGCTGTGAGGGAAGCATCTTTTATACAGGAGTTATACTATTAACACAGGAAATTCAGGCAATGATCGCACACCTTTGGGGAAAATAGAGTTCCCATAATGATGTAGCTCCATAGACCCCCCCTACCTCTCTGCTGGAGATAGGAAATACATGGCTGCACTATCTATCCACAGCAGGTAAAGGTTACATGCTCTCTGCCCTATTCATATGACTATTCCCTAACCATTAAACATTCATCACCTGGAATAGCTTAAAGTAAGCTTTAAATATATTGCATCTGCTTTCTCTGGCTAGAAAAATATGCCTGCAAAATATGGCACCATTTCCTTTTCTATTTATTTGGGACTAGCAATGGAAGGCTTCAATGAGAGGGGAGAAGGGGGCTCTTGAGAAATGAAAAACAGCAGGAGAGTTGGATTCTCTTTGCTATGCTATGCAAATAAATAAGTGACACGACTCTGAAACTGTGATGATAAATCTGATGCTCATTTCTTTACAAGGCTCCTTTCTACCAACCTGAAAATATATACATGCATTACAGCGGAGATATAAATTACTCTCTATAAATGAGAATCTCACCAATTCATTTTTATAACTTATCTGCCTCCTCACCATTAACACATGATTGTTTGACAATTGAATAATGCTTAAGGTTATGCAAATAAATGCAAAAGAAAAAAAAGTAAAAATCATCCAAAAGTGAAGTATTGGCATTTTTCTTCACATGCTTATAAACACCCAACCAAATTAATGCTGTTAGGTTCACAAACTCATTCTGCAGAGTATTACAGAGGTGGTCAGCAGCATTGCATTGCAGGGAGACCCTGGGTGAACTGCATCACTCACATTTGCTATGCGAACTATGTGCCTGAGAAGAACAACATTTGGATTCAGCTACGCTGGAAGCCTGCCACAGCTTAGAGAAAATGTGTGTGAAATGGCTAGAATCAGAAAAGAGCCTTTAATGTTCCTGGGCTTTTCAACATATGTTTTTGTCTTAAAAGCTGAATATCTTTATCTACTCCAGAGAATGTATATAATCATTTTGACACGGAAGGAGCAGAGGTTGAGAATTACTGTAAGAACAGCCACACATTTACTATTTCTTACTAGTTAGTTATGAACTACTAGTTCCTAAACTACCAGGAGCTGAACAGGGAAAATTTTTCAGTAGTTCAGAATGCAGATCCTGCATTTGCTTCCCTCTGGAAGAGCTCTGTAATTAGGAGCAAAAGTTCCTTTGACTTTCAGAGCATGATGTTTATGGCTTGAGGTTTCCACAAGAAAGCCTCAGGTTCGTGGAGGACACGTAGTCACAGTTATCTAAGTATTCTTACTGCGCTTTTGTATTTGTTGGCCCTCATGCAGTATCGATAGATCAGTTACGTATTTTAAACTTCCAGGTGTCTTTTAACATCTCTGTAATCTTCCTTATTCAATTCTCTTCCATCAAATCTACCTCCTCTGGATCAAAGATTTTCTTCTGCTGCACACCCGTGCAACACCTGCTGCAGGGAAAATCAGAAAGGCTGGGATTAAAATAGCTGCCAAGATGATCAGCGATTGCTCCTGACTCAGAGCCGAGCACGGAATGGATGAGTCAAAATTCTCTTTGATTTTCCTTCCCACCAGGGAAAAGTGTTGTTGCCTCAACTGTAAGAGAAAGATTTCTATCAGGCTGGCTCACAGCCAATTTCACGGCTACATCTGAGCGAGAGTGATGCCTAACGTGCCTCGCGGTGCTGACAGCGTGCGCCTTGGAGTCAAGCTGACGTAAGGGCTCCGCACGGGAGCGCTTCAGAGGAGAGGTTAGCTCACTAGCAAAACTACACGAGGAGATCAGGGGAAAGTTCTTCCTCCTCCTGAAGGCTTTGCTTCACCTCTGCTGCAAAACACGCTACAGAGGAAGGGTAAGAAATCCTTCCCACCCTTAGCGCGGCATATGCAGATCTGGCAAATGTCAGGCACGGGAGGGCTCTGACGCGGCAGTAGAGCGGCCAGCTCGGAGCCAAACTTTCTGTTTGTGAGCACATTCGTTCAGAGTCCTCGACTCAGAATGATACAAGTCACTTGTCCACAGGTCTGGCTTGGGCACACCTGGTCTGCTCTCTAATTGATGAGTTCATGTGATTTTTTGGTTGTAGAAAGTACCATGGAGACCTACATTCAAAAGTTGTTGCTGTATGGTACAGCAGACATGAGAGAATTAAGGAGATAGATAACATGAAAGATGTGTAAAATCTAACTTCATTTTTTTTTTAAGATGTATGTGGCACCTTCTTAATTTTCGTCTGCCTTTTTTCTCCTAGGTTTACTCTGGCATCATCAGCAGAAGTGCCATAACATCACAAGACAAATGGTTCTTCTGGTAGTTTGAGCCCAGAAGAAAATGCTGGAAGTATGGCAAGGAAATCAGCACTACCTCATATTCGACTGAGCATTCCGGTGCTCAGAAGGCTGTTTGCTGCAGCAGGAAGGGTTGTGTTTACCAGGGTTGGTTGCCATGGCTGTGCGCGCTGACTTGGGCTCCGAACATCAAGTTTGGGGAAACAAATACACAATTCCCTCTACCCGTTTCCAAGATACTCTATATTACATATGAATCAATGACAAACTAGCATCATGGTTTGGAACCTCTAACTATTTTAACAAAAAATCGCTTAATTTTTAAAGACTTTAGACAATTTAAATATTATGGAAATAATTTAGATGTTTTCAGGAAGCACCATTGCTTATAGGTGTTACCCAATACCAGATGTTCTCAAATGTTTCTGAATTCCCACCTACACTGAGAAGCCATGGCTCCTTCTTGCCCAAGTTCATGATTACCAGAAAATAAATAATGAAAAAAGAATAATATTCTTAGAGGAAAGTAGTATACACTGAAAGGAATACTGTTATGTCTTGCAGCTGTCCATACTTATGGACTAGGTTTTCAGAAATCAGAAGCACTGTCCTTGACTCAGAGAAAATATTTATTAATAATAAAATCTTTATTTGGAAGATCTCAGAAATACTTCTTGAGCCTGTACTCCACTGGATTAAGTTTACTAGGCCTTTTCTTCCCACCTCTGTCATTTAGGTTTTCATTTGTTGAAATCTATATTTTTTGTTTTTGTGAAAGGATGTCTGAGGTATAGGCAAGTGGATTTCATAGGGAGTCACCCTACACCTGCCAGATTATCTTCATAGATTATTCTATGAAGTGAATTCTGTAGATGTATTTCCATATTCTAAAGTAATTGTCTATTAGAAAAGTCACACACAGATGAAAACCCAGTTTACAGAACACAGTACCAGTCCTAGGATTAACTAGTTAGATATTCCTCTTTCTATTGCAGCATATGTTTGCAAGATATGCAAAGTATCTTGGAACTGCAACTGTATTTAGAAAGCGGCTTAGAGAAAGTTTAGTCTTTCAAAATAACTTTAATAACATTTCTTTCAAATTTTCAGGAAATTAAAAGCAATAGAAATAAATTTTCTCACCTCTGGTATCATGGCTTATGAATCATGCAAGGTTACATGACTGTGTTTTTTGATAATCACAGTAAATCAGTATGCTCTAATATCTCTGACACTGCCCAGAGCGTTCCATTTAGCGTTCCAAGCACCTGATAGGTGTAACATGAAGGACATACTCACTGTTCTTCCTCTGAAATAGGAAAGCTAATTAGTACTTTGTAAAATATGCTAAATGAAGTTTGCTCTCTTGCAGATAGCTAATTTTTCTTAGTTTTGGGAGGGTGAAATATTTGAAAATTGCATGAGATAGACAGTTTTGGCACTTGGACGGCGAGCACCAAATGTTAGTAAATCATTCTGAATGGATTTGAAGTTTAACTCTGCAATGTTATTCTGTGTGACGGTGGAACCATTTTCATTTTCTCCTATTTGCATATTCACAGAAATGAATGGTAGTTATTGCATAAAAGGGGTCTATTTAGAAGACAAGGCACACAATATTTTTGAACGCTTCAGTTAAACAGTAGAGTGCACCATGAAGCTCATGGCATAACTTCACCTAGAAATGGTTATGGCAGAAGGTGGAACTGGACAGAGGCAGAGAGCCAAAACAGAAGAAAAGCAGAGCTGGTCAGGTCTTCCCTGGGAATGCTGAGCTTGTGCAGGTGATACAGTAGAAGTACATACAGTACTTCACCTACTTCATATAGTAAGTGAAGTTGTTCAGCCCTATTTCTCGGCTAGTTCACGCTGCATTAGCCTCGTAAGTTACAACCCAGTTTGGTGAGCACAGAACCTGCTGTTCAGGGCTCACTGTCCCTGACCCATTTCCGTGAAGGCCTAGAGCCTGGGAATGGGCTATAGTAGCTGTGATATTACAATTTATGCAACTAAGGTGCTAGTAGGAGGGTTTAGGAGGAGGGTGACGTCTTTCATTCGCATTCGTATTTCTGCTCATAGTTTCTGACATAGCCAGCTTTGTTGCTTTTGGGAATTCCATGCATTTTGGCGCATATTCGAATGAATTAAATGTGTATTGCCATAGAGTATATAGGCAGGGCTTGTTTCTTGGCTTGATGTCTTAGACCCAAAAAATAGACTGTGAATTTATATTCACAGTGAATCAAAGGGATGAAACTTATTTAGATGCATTTTTTTAATGTGGGTTTTATTCTGCTATCAGTAAATGATGATGACAATGATGGCAGGAGCTGTTAAAATATCCAGAGGGCTGCGTCTTCAAATTCAGACCAAGTTACAGAAGGACATTGGCTGCCGCTCTAGGCAGGTGTAGTAGTGTAGTCCCAAGTGTTAATCTGTCCCGACTATACTTAATATCCAACAAATTGTGGAGTGCGAGTTTGGGAAGAAAAGACATTTGAGTTTGAATTTAAAGGCTAGGGTAAAACCCGGGTCTCCACTCAGAGGCAGCAACATCTGTGATAATCAGAGCTGAAAGGGAAGCTTTAACCTCTGGGGTTGATGGGGACCGAAATGATGAAAGGATTTTTTTAGATGTGAAAAGACGGATCAAGAGTTTTACTAAATCCTGGGTCGGAGGGAAGGTTGAAAATTGCCTTTGCTTTGAATCTGGGACATTTCAGCCTAGAGCAGGTGTGCCTCACATCTTGAGCATTTCATGCGTTTCCATTTCATTTCCTCTATTTTCAATTCCCATTCCCTCAGATTTTATTTACATGTTTCTTCCAACAATATGATAGCAAAAATAGCAAAGCTGAAAAGCTTGTCTCTAAATGCCTGATTTAAATAATGCATCCATTAATTTTTGCACCAATAGTGGTACAACATAAAATAGTACATTATTTTTCAGAATCTGATTCTGCAAACACTAGGCCATTTGACTAAAATATTCCTAATGTATAAATAAGGTTACTCCTGTGCATTAGTGTTTTCAGGCTCAAAGCTTTAATGTGTTATTTTAAAATACAAATATTTTCCAAGGTTCAAAATATAAATGCAACTCTGAATTTTCACTGAAATGAAGCATGAAAAAAATGATCATGAAGGTTTTTCTTTGTTCTGCTGAAATGGAGGAGTTTTAACGATTTTAACAGGACATCCTTAATATATAGATAGACTGTTATGTGGATAGCAAGTTGTTCCTATGTAACTGGGTTGGCTGATTACAAAGATTATGCTAAGGTGGCACAACAGTACAGATACATAGTGAAAATACTTGTGCTGAGCCCACCACAGGCTACTGCTTGGAGCCTTGAATTTGTTCCTGGAGTCAGAAATTCCAATTCCCATAGATGGTAGGTCTTACATTTTGTTTAACAATAAAGCTGAATATTGTCTAAGAGCTTCTTAAAATGAAATTAAGCCCTGTGGGTGTTTCATTTAAATTTTGTAAAATTTTTAAGACATTCTGTTATCTCCTATATGCTCTAAATCCAAGAAAAAAAATGTTTCAAAACACATTAAAGAGGTTTTGACCTGCAGATGCAAGCTTTTAACCCCACCAAGCTTTTCGGTGAGCCTTGTGTGGGGTTGGAATAGCTCATCGCCTTTGCCAGACCTCCGCTCTTCCATAGAGAGGCTGTTGGTTCATGAGAGGTTGTTGCTTCATGGAGAGGTTGCTGGTTCACGAGGAGTTTCCCTTCCATGGAGAGGTTGTTCATCCATGGAGAGTTTTTTTTTGTTCATGGAGAGTGCAGCCAGCTTTAGGTATGCATTTAACCCGAGAGGAAGAGCAATGGATTCAGATCAAAGGCGCCTCCCACTCACTCAAGGACAGTCTGGGCACCCACAACTCCTAACATCTTTATTTGGATGGCAACCTCTGCAGACTTGTGCATGCCATGGAGTGCTGCCAGCACAAGGCCAGCTGGGCTTTATGAGCGCAGGGCTCAAGTCGCCGGTCCTTATGCCGGGGCAGGGACCAGAGCAGAGGGGTTGGGAGAGGCCGGGAGCAGCCCAAGCTGAAGCACCGTTGGGGAGTGGGGATCTCTTCACAGATGAGGTTAAAATCAAGAATTACTCCTCACCTCTTCTTTGGGGTGGAGGGTAGATGGGATGTTGTGTCTGCCTCAAAGGGGAGGTAATACTATGTTTCAGAAAGTCGAATAACGAAAGCCTACTTCATGGTTTTCCACACCCAGAACGACAGGAGGCTGCACAGAGCCGAATCCCGCTGGACATCCATCCACGGCAGCGAGTGCTGCTCGCAAACAGCTGGTGGGGCTGCCCAGGAGACCCGCCGTCACCCGGGGTGGCGGAGGGGCCCCGTTGTGCGCGTTGTGCGGCGGCCCCGCGGGCAGGGGCTGTTGCAGCCGCCCACTGGCAGCCGCTCTCCTGCCGCAAGGGAGCCGGGGGAGAGATGCCATCAGTCCACTGCGGAAAGTGCTAAATGCTTTTAGCAGGCAGTGACCACCCTTAATGATTTCCCAGAGAGGAAATGAACCTCCAATCAATTATGACACTTGATTAGGTTACTTAAATCGCTGAATCTCCAGCAAAATCAGCAGTGCCGACTCGCCGACGCAGTGTGTGTGATTCAATGGCCCTTGTAGTAATG
The DNA here is from genome assembly GCA_013389825.1 of Crypturellus undulatus. Classification (NCBI taxonomy): domain Eukaryota; kingdom Metazoa; phylum Chordata; class Aves; order Tinamiformes; family Tinamidae; genus Crypturellus; species Crypturellus undulatus. The sequence continues at coordinate 188,904 of VWPW01023374.1, forward strand.
CCGCTCTGCACACCTCCTGTTTTAGGTACATTGCCTTCGCTGTTATTCAACTTCCATCTCATTATCGGGAGCACAGATTTCCACCTTGCAACTTCAGAGCCTTTTTAGAGCATCGCTTCTGGTCAGGGGCCTGGTGATTTTTAGGCAGATTTTTTTCCTTGAGATGTTAATGCATTTCTTATGCAAACATACACGTGTCTGCAATTATTATATTGGCTTTGCTCCATCTTATTCCAGTGAAATGGAAATGCAACTTCAAAGCTATTGAAGCAATCAGTGAGTATCGAAGAAAACAGTGGCCTCTGATAAGAAGACCATCTTAACAGTAAAGTCTTACAGGAGTTTCTAGTGATCATTAATAGCATGTAGCTCGCTCATTTTTTAATTATAAGAGCACCAGCGGTAGCAGTAGAGTGGAATATTGAGAATGTCACACTTCCGTATCCCAACCATGATCTCTTCTTTCTTCCTTGACCCCTTCCCTTCTCCGAGGTGGGAGATAAGAAAGGACCCTACCGTTATTCTATACCTGAATTCTACCCTGAATTCTATGCTCTCTCCTGCGTCTTCTTCTCTTTGCCATTCTTCCTGTTTCTCAGTGGGAGGGAGTTTTCAATGCCACACACTTCACGTGGAAAACCAGGAGACAGCTCCATCCGCTGAATCCCCTGGCGGAGCTTTGATGACAGATGGCGGAACAGACAGTGAAGGGCACAGGGGGCTGTAATAAAATACAGACCCACCAGGGCCTAGTCCCAGGGTGGGCAAGGTTTGTACCGGTCCTGCAGTCCAGGAGCCCGTCAAAAGGCAGGTCTGCCAACTGGACAGAGGTTGTTTGGGCAGGGCAAATAAGAAAATTAAATATCTCTTGGGATAAGATTTCTGCTAAATAAGTGTCAGGCAAATAAAAATAGTAAACAAACAAACAAACAAACATAAACTGTTTTTTTTAAAATTCAGAGCCAGGCACTGCAGAAATCCTGCACCCTGCATGTGGGGTGAGGGAGACCCAGAGTCAGGGCAGGAGAGCCCTGCCCAGGCTGGTGCTGCCCCGGGGCAAGGGCTGGCAGCCTGGGACATGGGGGGCTCAGCCTCCAGCTCCTCTTCTCCTTCACAGTTATTTTGTTCACAGATCTGAAATGTTTAGCTCAAACAGGTAAGTTCCCACAAATAACTGTGGCTTCAGCAAATTAATATTTTCTATTTCTAAGGCCCACAGACCTCCACCGTCTGCTTTCTCAGATGATCATGGCAAGGGTGTCTGATGCTTCCACACAGAAAAATAGGCAAATCCAGAGTCTGACTACCTTTAGAAACAAATATTTCTCTCAGGAAGGCCTACCCACCATAACACTTGCTGCTGGGCCTACATGGACACCAGGTTTCCTCTGCGCTGTCCGGGGGCTCCTAGTTCTGGGAGGACAGTGGGAAGCGCAGGCCTGGGGAGTGCTGGAGGTTGCAAAGAGGGTGCGGAAGGGTAAAGTGAGCTTCCAGGGACAGACAGGCTGGAGTACGGACGAGGACAGGGCCGGGCCCTGGCTGCCACGTCGGCAGCGCGCAGGCAGCGCCGCAAGCCGCCGCTCCGGCACAGCACGTACTTCCCCGAGGAACGGCACATCCCTTGCAGCTGAGGCCCACTCCGAATTCGCTGTTACTTAACCTTTCTGGCCCAGGGGCTGTTGTGGCTTTTACCTCCTTTGCCTTTCCACATCTCTCTTGGTGTCTCTACAGTTACATTTTTCTTTCCTCATATGTTTTTCCAAACACACTCATGCAATATTTGACTTACCCCATCCCTTCCCAAACCAACCACGTGTTTGTTTTCAAGATTTTCCGTCAGTAGGTTGAAGAGGCTCAACCTGCCTTTCCTGAACGTCGGGCAGTTTCTCCAATCACTTGAAGTCTCACTAAGAGCAATCAGTGACGACGGTTAACGGGGCTCGCTACAGAGCTCACGCCGAAGCGCCGAAGCCTCAGATGGCTGGGACTTGTCGCATATCGCAACTGGAAAAGTCAGCAGCTTGTGGCGTGGAGACAGGGATCCTCCTGTAAAGGCAAAAACGCTTCTCTGCACCATTTGCACCATGTATTCTCCTGGCACCTCTGTTAAGTGCAAGAGTAATGACTGTCACTTTGCCTTTCCCTCTTGCTGATTTCTGTAGGTTCATGCTCTCTCACAGGTTTTAAAAAAGAGTCACAGGATTTAAAAGAGATGAGTTGTTCCTGTTCTCCAAACTTCTCCAAACCACCAAAAGGAGATTTCTTTTTACTAGCATGTATCTGTGGCTTTCTTTATCAGAGGACTCCACTGAGGCCAAAAGAGTACAGGATTTCCAAAAGCTACATGACACATTTGTTGCAGGAGCAGCTGTTAAGGACCATATAAGAATATTTTCCCCACTTCAGAAATTATCTCAATCACAGGTTTTTTGAAACAAGCGAATTTTCTGGGGAAATAAATGTTCTGCTCTTACACCTTCCTTAAGCGCCTGTCAGAGACTGGATACTGGGCTGTGTGGATTGTTAGTCTATTTGGATGAAGTGAAATGAAAAATTAATCACTGATAAAACCTGTCCACATTTTCATGGTTTTCAAGGCAGCTGAGACCATTAGACCATTTTGTTTGATTGCCTGTGCAAGACACAGAGTTCAGTTCTGGTCTCTTGAGCCCAAGACCTTCTGTTTGAGTAAAGTCTAACTCAGATTTAGTTTAGTTTAAACCACATTTTTCTAGACAGGCATCAGTTCTCAAATTGAAAAGATGGAAAATTCATCACTTTCCTGCATTTGTTCTCAAAATGAATTACCCTTACTGTTAAAAACTGCATCTTGCTGCCTATGCCTCAAGAAATCCCTGAACTGCAGATTGCTGGAAACTGGGAGAACAAGCTTGGAAAGCACCACCAAAAATCCCTCGTGCTCACACCATTTATTTGAAATTGTGCAGAGACTAAGTGCAGGACATGAATTACTGATTTGGACCTCTGATCCAATCTGTTACAGCTGTGCTTGTGAAATCAGAAATTTTTGTATTGTTGACAAAGCTATCATTTTGGTGCACTGTAGATATATATATATATATAACATATATATACATTTTTTGCTATAGGGAATTTTCTCTTGATTAAGTTCTGTGTCTCTCCCATTTTCAAAAGCCTTTGTGGAAGAGGCTCCACTGAGATTGGCATTAGACTCTTCCACCTACAACTGGGTTCAACAAAACAGAAGAGGAGGTCTTGCCAGTGTGACTGTGTCGACAAAAAAACACTTCTCTGTTCCCTGTTAATACAGCTGAGGCTCACAACACATAGTTTCCAACAAGATGGGCTTCAACCACTGGACTCCAACCAATGGTCCTTGGAAACCTCAAATGTAGCGGAATTCATACAGCTTGCTCAGTATTTTTGAAAGTTGCTAATGAGTTTGAATCTATTTAAAATGTTGCACTTAATCCCCATATCTGCAATGTGTATGAGGAGCAAAAGGGGACCTGTGCCCCTTATGTACAGAATGACCAAATAGTCGAGCGGCGTCCAGGGGCCAGCTCCATCTGCAGCACAAACAGCTCCCTCAGGGCCATGACTGCAGACCTTTTTTACTCCATATTTCAGTTCTGCTTCCACACCAATGTGAAATTGAGATATATTCTTTGAGATCCACAAAGTTAAAGCAGGAGGAGATAAGGAACTGGCAAGCAGAGTATGTGGTTTGCCGTCTTTGGTCATGGAAGAGGTTACAGTTGGTGTAAAAGAAGCTCACATAAGCATCAACATATCATTAGCACGCAGTAGATCACTGCAGTGCTGAGAAACTCAAGATCACCACTCAACTGTCTCACAGAGGAGGCAAGGTGAACTGGTTCTTCATGCCTTTGAGTGTGATGCAGGTTTCCACGAGATCCACATAATCTCTTTCGAAGGCTTCCCACTCCGCAGCCTCCCATCTGTCTGGAGCAGCATCAGGCATGTGCTTGGAGACTGAGTATCCTTCCTAGGAGGAGTCCAGCTCCTGCATTAGGCTGGACAATGTCTCTCTGACCTTTTCTGTCCTAGACCGACACAGAGTATCTCACAGGGTGTTGCCCTGCTATGGTCAAATTTGTCACTGGAAAAAACTGCAAGGGCAATAATGAGCGATAGCTCTGCAGGGATCACTCACAGTGATGCATGCTGTCAGTCGGAAACCGCTGGGTTAGGGTGTTTGTCAAGTGGGGGAGAGAGCTCATTTTGCATCAGCATTTGCAAGCTGGACCCACTGCATTTCAGCCACTGAGGCTGAACTAGAACATCCCTTGTTTCATCCTAGGCACTCTACTCAGGAGGCTCCTTTTCCTTCTCTTCTGACTCTCTCCTGAACACTCATTTCTCCTGCTGTTTTCCCAATGACCGTCACAACCCACTCCATCCTCTCCTGTATCACACACTGTTGTTGTTTTTGTCTCTCTGGGAGGCTCAGGGCAGGGGGGCCGTGCGGTGTTTGTAACAGCACCACACTTACCTGCTATGACAGAAAGCAAGCTTAAAAGTCTATTTCCTCAATAAACAATGTAACCTGCAAGCCCCCAATATCTCTATAACATCAAAGCTATTTTTAAAAAAGAACAGCAATTGCTAAATATGGCGTTGCAACTACAAAAAGGAGCCTATTTATAACTGTAGTATATATATTCTGTTTAAGATGAGTCACAAAGGTTCTGCAGCTCCATCAGGCTTCAATCAAATCCCTACCCATTGGCTTTTTTATTACTCTTTTAACTGTTAACCTCACCCCAAAGGTTTACCCCATGCCATCCTCTCCTGGGGGCTGAGGGCAGCAAGCAGCATCGCCAGGGAAGGGACAGTCTCTGGCACAGCCTCTCGTGTGTTTTTTCCCGCTTAGAAGGAGTTTTGTCCTTTCCTTTTATATCCTTCAGGCAGAAATGAAGAATTTTTGCCTGGCAGCTGCAAGAGATGAGCTCCAGGGCCTCTTGCTGCCACAGTTACCGGCTTGCCCTGCTTTCCTGCTGGGATTTTCCTCTGATGCAAAGCGCCAGTCAGAGCAACACTACTAGGTGACAGCTCCTCCAGGGAAAGCTCCAGCTCACTCCCGTGAATGGTGAGCAGCTCGTGGGGCAAGGCTGATAGCTACGGAAGGGAGGAGGAAAGCTAACAAATTCCAGAAAGTCAGATCGTTTATTATGAAGCCAATATAGGAAGGATTTGAGAAAAGGAAAGAGATGGGAAGAGGAGGTCCTGCAAATATGGAAGAGTGAGGAGGGGGGACTTGGAACCCCACTAAATGAGGGCATATAATCAGATTCATGCAAATCACTTCACATACCTTCATTTATTAAAAGTATTAGGCTGCATTACCACTTGCCTTTGGTCTTCTAATTTGGTTGCTAACGTCTAAGACGACAGTTGAAATTAATTTGAATTTGATGTTCTTATATAATTACTTAATGAGTCTCACATTCGCTGCCCTTAGCTCTCCATTGACAAAGGAGCTCCCTACCCCCGTGTATGAGGTTGGAATGATGACTGGGGTTTTAAAACGGTTACTAAATTATAGTTTGCAAATATTATGCATTTATATCACATACTTCACCTTGAAGGATCTCAGTGTGTTTGAAATGTTACATAACATTCACTCTTCAGTAAAATTCCATCACAAAAACTTTCTGGGCATCAATCTTCTTACTTCCTTGCATGCCTTGGAATTAAATCAAATTTAGCTGCATTATTATGCAAACACAAAATCATACCGGTATTAAAAGATTGTTATTAGGGCTGTAAAGTCAGGCACTTGAAAGATAAATGCTGGAACTATAACTCTGTGCAATATAAATTCCTTTTTCTATGGCTATGTAGTATCATACAATCTCCAACTTGTTGATCACGTATTTTCCTAAACTCACCCTTCTCCCCAGAGGACTTACACCTTATTAGTGTTCAAAAAAACCTCCTGTTAAAACCAAGGCGGCAGCGGAAGCGAGTCATTGCAGCCCTTGCCTCCTTCGTTACAAAAGCTGCAAAGTCTGCAATGCGTGTTCCTCCCTTTCTGGGTGGCTGGCTTGATACCCCATAAATCCTGACGGGCAGAAATGCTGAATACGCACAGCAGTGACTGAGGCTAAAGAAACATTTGAACATACAGAGCATTTTACATATTACTGAATGCTCTGAAACACGAGGTCCTGGGGTCTCACACCGAGCACTTAAAACTTGTATACACTTCAAAGAGGGGAAAATACTTCCCCGTCTCTCAGGGATGTTGGAAAATGTATTAGAACATTTGTAAAACACTCAGACTGCTGTGATACACAGAGAACCAACATTACTCATTTGCTCTGTACAGTAGGGCTTGAGCACAGTGCGATAAATAAGGAACAGGACACACTGTGACCCAGGAGAAGAAAGTATCCCAGGAAGCTGTTCATTCCATACTGCAAACTAGCTGAGGTAGGGACCCTATGGAATAACTGCAGGAGCGTTGTGAGACAAAGGACCTGAATTTAAGGTTTCCACATAACCTTGAAGGAAGTGAATTTAAGGTTTCCACGTAACCTTAACTACTACTGCTCACGATTTTGTTTTTGTCTACCGTGGCACTTCTCAGGTGTGCCTACTTTTAAGGACCACGGTAAGCCAACTGGGAACGCTAAGCTCATTAGCAACCCGCACCTTTGGAGCGCTGTTTCTTGAGTTAACTCTGCAGTGCCACAGCAGGGCCAGCCCTTCCCATGCCGGAGGTCCCCGGTGTCCCCGCAGTGGAGCCATAGGCCGCTCACCCCGGCACGGCTCACAGGACACTGCTCCTCCACATCCCACCGTTCAGTGCAGGGACAGGCATGAGGCTGGGTCACAACACGCAGAGCAGCGCCTGACCTCTTCCCGCAGTTGGGAATTCTGACCACTGCGCAGAGCACCCCCTCACCATGAGCACCCCTGCACCTTCCGCCTTGCTGCTTCGGCTACAAGGCCCAGCCTCTCCTGCTTGCACGTCTACCTTCTCCGCAGCACTCCCATCCTGGCCAGCTTGCAGATAAGCTCAAGTCTCCAACGTACGTGGGAAGATCAAAGTTGTAACACAGGTAAATTAGGGCAAATTTCTGTAGTGACATCCTGTACAAGCTCGCCTCTAGAACACTGAAGCCCTTTTAGCTGGGAGTTCAGATACCATGCGAGCAGCCTGAAGTTATTAATGAAATGCTGCACGGCTGCAGAACCTGTGTTATCTCAACCCAGTTTTCCTCATTTATAGTTCTGAGAAACTGGGGCGGGGGGAACCCTTCTAATTTTTTTCTAATCTTTTGCATCATGTTTTTGTGAAGAATGCAGAAAACAATACTAAAAGGTAGTTGTGGCTCAGCAAAACCTAGGCAAACGTTCAGGAGGCTAAGATGTCTTTCTGCCGCAGTGGCCTTCCCCTGCTGCTCCTGAAGGGCCACAGCTGCTGCTTTCAACTGCTGTGCTAGGGCTGCTCCGCCGCGTTTCAGAAATCTGCAGTTGCCAATATCCGAAAATCGCTCCATAACTTTCCTGTTGTCTTATTTTCATCAGCCTCATTCGATTTCCCCAAACCAACACATTGGTAACAGCAGCTACCCCAGCACTGTGCCAATAGCACTTAGCCCCCAGCCTTGACTTGAGGCCATTTGCGTGGCTGGTCGCTGCTCAACACACAGCCTCTGCTCTGGCACTTTTCTCAATGAACTGCAGCACCTTGTAGGCTACGGAATTGGGCTGCTCAGGCTTCCTACAGCAAACTGCACAAGTGGCTTATTTGAGCATGGGGCGAGTCTGCTCAAAATATCTTTTCTCTTCCCACACAGAGTAGAAGTGGATAAACAAAAATGTCTAATTCCCTCCAAAACATTCAGCTCTGCAGAACCATTTAGAGGGCAAGGACAGGTCCTAGTCTGACAGAGCTACGCTGTAAGCTCTGTATAGGCCACAGCCAGTTTTGCCTCCACTGTACAAGAACTGGTCACTTAAGCCATTCTGGAGAGAAGTATCATTTTCTCAGAATTTTGCATTAATACATGCAATTGAAATATTTAACACTGATAAGGAAAGCATTTAACATTGTATAATATTGCATTTCCAGCACCTAGCACCTTTATTCTGAGGACTCACGTTTCGGCAGAAAGCTGTAAAATTTTTCAACGAGCTACCTGACAGAACACATTGCTAATTCAGGTTACATGAGTTCATACCTATACTTGCCCCTTTCTATATAAAGCAAAACAGTAGTTTTTTGTTTGCAATCATGGCCCACATTCCACAGATTGCCATGGCCCTGCACCTTTGCAAACAGCAGCTTTAACGGCTCCTTCGGAGAGGATTCATGGAATCGGTAATGGGTTTTGTAATTTCCACCTTCTGTTTCCTAGTTCAGACAGTAATCGAATCCAGTCGCTACCGTTGCGTTTTTCTGGCAACTATCTGTTGGTCTCCATGAAATGAGTTGGAAGTTTGATTTCCGTTCTCAGCAGGCATGTTTGTGTGATATAGATGAACCGCTATAACTGGCAAATTGGAAGCAATTTCAGCAGAGATTCCTAGGATTAAATAAGCATGAGCACAGAACTTTCTTCTCGCCTCTGCAGAGGTCTCTTCCTTAACAGGCTTGAGAAATGACAGAGCAAGACTGGAGAAGGCGGGTTTCTGCTGTTGTAAAACACACTTTACACTGGGCTTTATTTTTCAATGCTATCAAACCAGCACCCACACACAATTACTAATGAAAATTAAGTCATGAAGCAAAATAAGCTTTACTCTGTCACCAAAACCATTTTTACTGCTGTTGTATTTTAATTGGAATACATTAGTATTTTATTTCTTTTGACATCTCCACCTGTCCAATGAAAGAAGGAGCTCAAGGGTTTCTTTCTGATAATTCTCATTGGGTTCCCCATGACTTCAGTGCAGTAGCATCAGCTACGGAAAGATCACTGGTAGTATCATGGACACAGCATTCAGGAATCAAAAAAGTTACCAATTTAGCAGAGGTTGAATATACAACTAGGCGAAGATTAAAAATTTTATTTTTCATACAAAACAATAATAAATCCAAGCAGATAATGAACTAAATGTTTCTTCTTGTTTCCCATTTTTCTTCTCAATATAGTCTATCCACAGTTCAATGTTAAACTACTCCATATTTAGCAAAAACTATGAGGTTTCCATCTTGTATCCATGTTTTTCTAATTCAGCTCTGTATAAAAAAGATAAAGCACATTGAAACACAATATTATCAGATATCTGTAGTTTTAAAAATAAATTACACTGCATAACACAATTGTTTAAGACACAACAGGTAACTGCTCTTTGATTAATTTCAGTAACTTTAGCCTCACTTGATTTGCAGTTCTTCAGATTCGTCAGTCTCGGATGACCAGAAGTGAACTCTAAGCAAAATATTCAAATACTTGTTTTCACCATGATTACTGTCCTCCATCACCCTGCAGCAGAAGGTTATGGTGCAGTCCAGTATCTGTGGGTCAGCAGCAACAGCAGACCCACCAGAAAAAAAAAAAAAAAAAAAAAAAAAAAAGTTTTCTGCTGGTTATCAAGTTTCCTTAAACACAATGAACTTGTTCACATTTGATGCATTTAAATGCATATACATCTTGCCAAGCTCCATCTTCTAGCAAAACAACTTCAAGGGAACAAGGGAACAGGATGCTTTGAAGTGCTTTGTCCACTTCAGCTGTGGCCAGGAGAGCACATGTGTGCAAAAGTTAACCTGGTTTGTCCCCATTTTGGCTTCTCCACACTAGCCAGAACTACACTCCGCTGTATCTCCTAGTCACAGCAGATAGTATCTAGATATCATTGAAAAATAATTCAAAACTCTAAAAATATTCCAGGTTAGCTGAAAAACTTAGTGATGGAATTTTAAAAATGGAGGGCTGCAGCACTTCCTTTTTGTAACTGTCATAAATTACCTTAATAAGAATTTTGAAGAAAGATTACTAAATTGCCGCATAATAGAAAAGTTTCCTTCGACCAAGTCAAGAAGCAAAAACAAACTTTTGTTTACAGAAGTGCAAAACTTCAGTTTCCAGAAGCAAGACGAAACACAACCAGGCTGCAGAACAGGAACCCTGCAATCTTTCATTTTAACACCAGTATATGGACACAAGAACACTGAAATCAAGAAACATTTATCAAAAGCTTCCCAAGAATGCCTATGATGATCAAGTATCACACTGTACTTTTTAAGCTCCTGTTTCCCTGTGCATAAAGATCGTTTTCAATATCATGGTTCAACCTATTAATTGAATTGCTTTTCAATCTGACAACAAACAACTACACCAACAGACTTTGTTTCACAGTCTGCTACTTAAGGGTCACTTTCCTCTGAGTCCCATATGGCTGGTCAGCCTAGGGACTGCTTAAGCAAGCTATGTTACAGAGAGTTTGTTTTGCAAGCAACATACAAACTGATTAATTATAAAATGAGAATTGCGGAATCTGTATTGATGCCTGAAACACCTTAAGCTGTAATTTGGAATCAGTAAAGGATGAACTGAAACTACAAGTGACAGAGAAAACTAAATAGCTGGATTAGAGCTACTCAAATTACTATCACTTTTTTAAAGCATGTTATCAACAGCTATTTTGCTATTGTATCTCATAAATAACATGCTCACTGCACATGAGAAGAGAAATTTAACATTAATTTGGACAGATTTGCTGGAGTTCACTTATCTATTTGGATCAAGAACAGCAGAGCTGTTTGAAGGTACAAGAAAAATAATCTATACCAACACACTTTGCATACCATTAGAGTCTGCGTGTACAGGGGAGTTGGACTAGATGATCTCCAAAGGTCCCTTCCAACCTTAAGGGTTCTATGATTCTATAGTAGAGAAGATAATTTTGGACCTCCTGCCATTAAAACATTTCAGAATTAGCTCAGAACCACACACATAGGTTACTTAGAAATGAACTTACTCAGCTTAACTGAAGAAGTGTCAACTTTGTCACAATTTGCCAAGGTTTTTGTATAGACTTAATGTGTAAAACACTGCAGACACCCAAATATGTTAGTGAGGTGACAGTTATCTCAGTGCTCTTAGCACAGATATAAAAGAGTAAATGCTGACCTGTGCTTAGAATTGGGTTATAAACCCATAAATCCAGTTCTGAAAGACTTTAGATAGATAACCTCAAAGTAGAGCTTTTCTATTTCTGTTTCAGGGCTCTATTTTTTTTTTGAAATGAGATTTTAAACTTTCAGATATAACCTTCTAAACAAGATTTTTTTAAACTATTTTGTTCAATTTCTAAAATAATAAAATAGTAAGTTAATGATAAAAAATACCTTAACTGATTGGAGAAATCATCTTCTACATTGTCATCATCCCAATTGTCTTCCCAGACATGTGCATCTTCATCTTCATCTAAACCCGTCCAATCTAAAGACAGGAAAAAAAAAAAAAAAAAAAAAACTCTAAATATCATAGCCTGCATTGCTTTGACACCAGGCCATATTGACAGATTCATTCAGCCTTTGGTTTAAAAAAAAAAGACTATAGATGGTAAAAAAAAATCTCGCTTTTACAGAAAGTTTTGATTATGTTTAAGTATTTGCAAGACGCAAACATACAGCAGGAACAAAATAAAAATAAACAAACAGACACAAACAAAAAATGAAAAAACTCATGCCATAATTTCTTGATTTATAATAAAAGCACAACTTGGTAAAATCACTATATGCTTTACATTATGGCCTCCAGAATTACCCATTTATGGGAAAAGTTAACTTTGTATCCAAATGGACAAGATCTATGTTAAATGAATGTTAAAAAAAAAAAAAAAAAAAAAAAGCAACTTTGAGTAGCTCAATCCTAAAAGCTCAAAAAACAGGGTGCAATTTTAATATTTTCTATTTTTAATTCAAAAACAAAATATTATAGCAAAGACTTTTACCAAAACACACAAATATCCTCAATCCACTTAGATCACGCACTGATAGTCTATAGATAAGAACATCTTTGATAGAGAAGCAAAGGTAAATTTAGAGAGGCATTTGGAAACAGCAGTTGCTACCAATTCTGGGTTCCTAATACAGTAAGAGCTGTTTCCTTACATAGGAAAGACATTAAATATCTTTTTAAAACAATAACTAATAAATAATCTTTTTTTCTGCGATAGACGTTAAGTTTTTCTAATGCTGTTTTCTTCATTTTCTCAATATCCTGCTTTTGTTCCAGTATTGGGACACCAAGATACCAGCAGGCCTCATACTTGGAAATTTGCATAGTGCTTTGAATGTAAAAGAAGTAAAAAACAATGCCAGCATTTAAAATGACAATAAAAGATTTCATGACAGAAAAGATAATTGACAACTGTGACCTTATGTTTCATATCTATCAGCTGAGTAGTATATTTAAGATCACATTATTCCTTCCTTGTTCCTAAACACTTTTACATTCAGTAAGTCATCTGCTGTCCATCCAGAGAGAGCTTTGATGACTTAGGCCCGAAGTAACATAAACCAGACAGAACTACCTGAGGGAGGAGGGGCAGGGGAGGGGAAGGGAGAAGGAGAGAATAAAAGATTAAAACCAAATTCACTGCAAACAGCTTTCTTTGTAAAAAATACAGTTGCTCCTTCGATTATTTTTTGGCTCTTTTCTAACACCGACAGTCAACGGCACTAATACTTGCTATTTACCAGAATAGAAAAATCCATGTGTAACTGATTAAAGACACAGCTGTAGAAGGGAGTAAGATTAAAATTCCCTCCTCAGATGAAAATGCATATTTTTTTTATACAAAGGGAAGAACTGAAGGAGTATGCAAATCCTAAAGGTCCTAGAGAGAGCAAAGGAAGGGACCAAGGAGTGCCTTTTAAGAATAAGCAGTAAAAAAGAAAAGACCTACTTGAATTTAGTTACTGTTAGTTGCTTTATTGGAATGATTTTAATTTAGTACTATCTGCAATAAGCTTTGTTATTTATACAATATACCTGTTTTCCAAAGAAAATAAGCTTTATTGCTTATGCCATTTATCTGTGTTTCAAGGATGCAGAAATCAAAGCCCAAAACGGTTTAAAATGAACACAAAATCAAACTTCATAAACAGATCAAACAGACTCAAAAAAATCCCAATAACTGTAAGGACTAATATGCAGTACAACAAACACAACAGCTTCAGACACAAAAGATCTGCTGCAGAGACTGCTGAAATACACTCCAAATATCACAGGGTGAAGAAGAGTCAAAATGGCCAAGGTAATTTTCTACTTGTGGGAGTGAAAGGGGGACAAGGAGAGAGAAATGAGAGTAAAACGTGGATTGTGTTCTCACAGCTGGAGCTGCGTGACTCTACCCTATCTGAACTCTACACCAGAATTGTATACTGAAGTTGTTATTCCAGCTACAATAAAGGTCCGTAAATTGACTAAAACAAAAGGCACTATCTCACATTGACAATATCGAGAACATTTGACAGTCTCCTACAATTAAGAATTATGATTGCAAACCAAAACTACAAAATCAATTGACAAAGTTGCCACAGTTGGACCCTCAAAGGAAAAAAATAAAAATGAAAAAAAAAAGTGTATACTGATCAGTTCTATTTTGCTGTTAGAAAAAATAAAAAATCTTCCTAAAGCAGATTAAAAAAAAACTGATATTCAATCATTTTACATGCCTAAAAGGGACTGTATGAGAAGTTCTTAAGTGATCAATTCACATATACTTGAATCTGTCATGCTGTATTTCAAATAAAATACACCACAAAAACAGTACACATCTGCTTTAGATCCTCAAAACGTTTCTTGAAACAGTTTATCAACTCAAGCTTAAGTAGGAATGCTTCCTCAAAACCCAGTGTTTTTATCCTTAGCATAAGTCTGCATTATCTAATTTCCTTTGGATATGACTAACTGCATAACAGAATGCAAACTTGTTTTTTTTTGCTTCACAGAAGGATTGTGTTTTGATGTGAAAAAACAAATATGTAATCAGGGTTTGACCAAATATTACGATTCTTTCCTGAGATGGGGATGAAACCATTAGAGGTGTCCTAAAAATCCTTTACAGCCTCTCAACACTTATCTCACTGGAAGTTCCAATCAGGCCTCTTCAGCAGCTCTGAATCTTCGGAAGATCTGTCAATAAAATCTGATTGTTGTCACTACTTAATAAGACTTGTTCTGCTCCGAGAATTTGCTGAGTATCTCAACTAGGGATGTTTGGCTTTAGTAGTACAGATAAGATTCAAACTAACTTTATTTTGCTTGGTTTATAAGTATATTGTAGCATTTTGAGTATAATGAGTGGTTCCTTCAGTTTAGCATTGAAGGTGATTTCAGTAATTATTAGTTCTTCCAGTTTCTTAGGACATTAATTGTTATCTTTGATATTTTTAGCTTGGTTCAACTAAATAGCTTCTTTTTCACAGTGGCAGCAGAGGAAAGAAGGTAAAAACACAACAAAAGTTGTCTCTGTTGACAGTGCACAAAAATAGACTCAGACGCCACAAAATGTTAAGATGAGCTGAGATTAATACCAAAACTCAAATTATCAGGAAACAATGAATTGAGAAATACTCTCACTTTGTGAGCAACTTATGGGCAACTTCTGCACCAGCAATTCTGCGCCCTGGCTGAGCTGAGATCCAGCAGCACGCCTGCCTCTGCGATCTCCTTCCTGCCTACCGCCAACACTTGATGTACATTATATAGAAGCATCATTTGTCTGTTCAGAAAACAAACACGGAGACCCACTCTCCTCTCAAAAAAGAAAAAAATTATAATGTCAATTTGTTTTAGCTGTCAGCTTAGCTATTTCAATAACTTCCTCAGTTAGGTAGGGGATGTGTGTGTGTGCGCGCATATAAAAATGCTATTTTCACAGATAAGGAGGGATTCCAAGGGCTCCTAAGGCCCCAGGAAACACACATATATCGAAGAGCACTCGGGGAAAGCCGTGACTTCCACCCTCGCCGCTCAGGACGCTGCCCAGAAGCCCAGGGCACAGGGGAAAGCGGCCGGGCTGTCCCGGGAGACGCTTTTCGGGTGACACCTGCCCGAGCCGCCCTCGGCGCGGCCCCTGGCGCAGGGGCGGCCGGAGGCAGCGCGCGGGGCAGGCACCGCAAGGCCGCGAGCGCAGGGGCGGCCGCGGCCT
>VWPW01023374.1:204218-236925 GCA_013389825.1 Crypturellus undulatus
CGGCCTGGCGCAGGCCCCGCCCCCTCGGCGCAGGCCCCGCCCCCGGCGGCGGCGCTGGGTTGGGGTCTCGTGGTAGATGTGCGAAGCAGGCCTGTAGATATATCGGCCTTTTTTGTTTTTACGTGCATATTACACCCTAATGCCATATATTTTCTATATATTCTATATATTTCAGATGTATAAGCACATGTATACACATTTATATCTATAATGCCATATACATGCGTATCTGTGGCCCATAGGTGAATTGTGGGGTGCCCCATGGCGTGGGTGCGGTGAGCTCCCTCCCCATGGCAGCGGATGGGATTTACCGCCTTGGAACGAGCCTGGATTCCCCAGGAGCTGGCGGAGGCGACGACTGCGGCCAAAGGAGCGGGGGAAAAAAAGAGAGAGGTTTTATGTGGAAAGCGTTGGATACATTCTCAATACTGGGCAAAATAAATCTGCCTACTACAGTATTAGATGAAGCTAGACATGCCACCTCTATACTGACCACATATGTTTTCTTTATGTTCTTTCATTATTGATTTATTTTCACGCAGGACTTACCAAGTAGCAGCCTTCTGCGCTTTCAATCTATCATCTTTTTTTTTTTTTTCTCCTCTGGCATTTTAATATATTCTTTCAAAGCCTAAATCTAATTACTATTCTTCAAATTCCATGTTTGTCAAAAGAAACAAGCAAACAACTTGAGGAGGAGATTAAAATGATTCGTCAGGACTGTTACATGAAAAACAGAAATGCAATATTTCTATTTTTGAAATATGAACTATTCCGGAGGATATGGATTGGGCCTAATTCTAGCTCCTGCTGCAGATCTGGAACAGGCAGCCCTGAGCCAGCGAGTGCCGTGGTGGCTCCTGCTCGCCAGGCCGGTTGGGTGGAGGGTGTTCACCGTCAGAGTTCGATCCACGAGACAACGAGCCGCTCAGACCGTTGTCTGAATTTAAAGTCAGGCAAAAAATGAACAAAAAACCTGGTGCGGGAATTTATGTAGGGTTCAGCCTCCTGCAAGCGGGCTCTGGCATGTGGCCACAGTTAAGGCACGGTGGGAAATGAGTCTTTCTGCCAGATGAAAGGTCTTATTGAATGGTCACATTTTATTTTTATGGGATGGAAGGGCCGTCTGACATCGATGATTTCAAAAATTATGAAAACTCCAGCTTGATAAATCCATATGTGGAGTCTAGTTATAAATCGACTGGAATTTTTTTTATAAAGGGAGGCATTTTGGAATAATAGATATCCTGCCCTGTTCAAAGAGTAGAAGATAAATTCATAAAATGGAAAGGGGTCTGTCGTATGAACAGCTAGCAAATACCCATGATCATTCTGTTGCTGAGGCCCAAAGTCAAACCCTCTTGTTTTCACATTACCCAAAGCTAAATTATGAATTTTCCAGCACATTGAGGAAGATCAAGATGCTGAACTCATGTAGGTTACTTAAGAAGGAATGTGACTTTGGAGCTGCTGTGGATGAAGAGCTTCAAATAGCCTCAGAGCAAAAAGCAGCCTGAAATATTTTTGATGCCTGTACCTACATATCTGGTATGGGGAAAAGATACAGCAGCCCTTTCCTGAGGTCTTGCAGTGCCAGGAGATAGAAGAATCTGTCCTTCCCTAGCGGATGTGGCCAGCTGCTGCACAGGAAACGGGAAAAATCAAGGAATCCTGAAACAGTGTCTTATTTATATAGGAACTGACCACAGTCTGTCTCAGATCTGGGTAGTAGATTCTCCCTTGCAATTCCCATCTGTGGAGCTGAGCATTCCCATATCATCAGTAAGCCAAATTTAATCATATGTGGTCACAGAAGTCTATATTGTCAAACGCTCCTGCTTTTATTATAAATCTCAAGATAGTTCAAGATTCTTTTAAAGCTGTGGTTTCTGGAGTTCTGTCATTAAATGAGGAGCTTAGCTCTTGTTTAAAAAGGATAAAATAAGTTTCTAGCCCAAGTAATTGAAAACAAGAGCTTGAAAATATGAACAAAAAGAATTTCAGATGTATCTATTTAACTTAGGTTAAATAGGTTGCTTTAAAATGATGAATTTTAAAAATAAAAAAACTTGAAATCCAGCTAAAACCAATGTCACAGGTTTTTGAAGCCTGGAATTAATATTACCTTTCCTAGTCTTTCCTGCAGATGAATGAATGGATCCCTGTAATGCCCCAAGCTCTTTAACTCCTTGCTAGGAGGGTGTCCAAGGGCATAGGTGTCTGCCATGCCGTGTTTCTCTTACTGAGGTACATCTGCCCCGGGTTGCATGAAGAAGGACCTCAGCTGCAGTGCCGCCTCTGAGCCAGCCCCTTATGCCTGGCAAGAGAAGGTGCCCTGTGAACAGAACGGCTATGGCAGGGCAACCGCTGCCGTTCACATCTCCACTGTGTCTAATTGACATGTGATCCTGTGTCAGAACCGGGTGTCACAAGCACCAGGATGTTTGCTGCCTACATGGGGGGCAGTCTTTTTCTGTCTTCCAAAATAGGTTCAGTTACTTTTAACCAAAGTAGAACAGATTCAGATGGAAGATTTACTCAGCCTTTGATATTACTCAGTAAGCTCAAAATAGACCAAATAGACTTTCTCCTGGGACCTGGTTCATGTGGCCAACATCCGATGTCCCACATGTATGCTCTTAATCACCAAACTATACGGTAAACAGAGAGAACACATCCTCCCACAGACAGTTGTTAGAAAACGCTGACTTTAATGCCAGTCTGGTGGCTGTGGATTCTTAGCAGATATAGGGTCTACAATCACATTTTCTTAACATTTCTTAATGGCACTTTTAAGTAGCTTCCTACTCAGGCCTGGTATACCCCATGGCCTACTGCCCCCAGGCAGCTTGTAAGGAACTTTTGCACATTTCTCCTCTAGGAAGAAACTTCTTTGAATTCCACAGAGCAACACGGCATCCAAAAGGCAGGTGGGACATCTTATAATATGCAAGTCTGGTGGTGGACCTAGCCACACTGCTGTTACTTAATTTGTTACAGGCGGGAGAGTAAGGATTCAGCAGTCCAGAATAGTGTGAAAAGCTATTTAAAAGGTTACAGGAGAATGCCCAAACCCCAGGCACAGTTAGAGTTTGATGGTTTGTAGGTGGAACATCAAGAGAAAGTGTTGCCCTCCAGCATCTACCATGTGCAGTTGAAGTGGGAAAAGGTTGCCAAAATATCTTCTCATGCACATCTACAACGTGCAGCCACTGATTTTTGTTTTATCCTTCACTTGTTGCAGTCTCAGGGCTACTAGCAATCTAGACAGTCACCAAGACTGTGTTTCATATTTACTGAGGACACAAGGGACTAGGATTTTTTCCTCACCAATTGAGGAAGGCACTTTCTACATTCCCAAAACAGAATATGAGAGCTGCTGTCCCCCTGCTGTAGCCCTTACACAGTAACTCAGCTATGTGCTAAATTGATGGTCTTTTAGGACCAACAGCCTCACATTCCTGGGTGCTTCAGCAAGGAGGTCTAAACTCTAGTTCCATGGAAATTAGAGGGAAAAATCCCATGAATGGCAATAGTTCAGGATACAATTGTGCTTGGCTCTATTAAAACCTTAACTTAAATATATCCTTAACTGGTAGCATGTTTGAAATAATTGAACAAGACAACTCAAGTTACTCAGAGTAACTCATCAGTCCCTCTATTATTCTTTCCAGAGCTGCACAGCAGCTATTTACTCAATATGATTTGTTTTAATTTTTTTATGCAGCATGTTTTATGCATTAGTATCAGAAAAGCCTGGCTTTCTCCTGGCAAATGTTACTGCAAGTTGTCTAGCAGGGAGGTGAGATTATGTAGATTTATTTATTCAGGGCATAATTTGCATAAATGAAAAAATGGAAATAGAGCTTTTTTCTGAATTAGAGGCTTTTTTATTCTTCAAGGTGAAAAATCTATGTAGTTCACTAGCTCAGTTTTCCTTTTTTTTTCTTTTTTTTTAGGTGGACTATGAGTAATTCTGATGTCTGAGACCATTTTCTTTGAATTGGACACTTTAATGGCTGAAAAGATATTCTAAGAAAAAGATTCAAAAGAGGAAAAAGAGCAGGTTGGCAATGAATTTGCTTATAAGCAGCCTTATTTAGAGGCTCTGTAAAGAAGAATCTAGGTTAAAAATTTCATCTAAAATTTTAATAAGAACCATATTAAGAATAGATGCCCTGGATAAAGTGTTGATTGTAGATCTACATGGTCCCAGGCTATCGAATAGTGGATGTACAGAGAAACCCTACCACAAAGAGAATGAGCATTGTATGTATCTGATCCAGTTCGCCTTATTGATGTAATGAGAAATTCTATAGAATTTCTAATTCTGATGTGAAATTCTAAAGGGCCAGGAAGTGTGACGTACCTAGCTCAGACCAACTGTGTGTACACAGCGTAGCTGGTTGTGAGAGGTGGATACCTTTCTAGATCTTACAGTCCAGTTTGTTAAATATCCAGGAAAACATACAGTTGCTGAAAAAAAAAAGAAAAAGAAAACTTATTACCATGTGTTTTTCATTTGGAAAGCAAGAATTAACCATGTAATACAGAATATCCTGTATTGTGTAGCATAGCTGGCAGCCCAAGCCCTGGTTAACGCGCCCTGGGAATTCCTTCAGATCTGGGGTTCTGTGCCTCCGGATAGCACTGCATTTCATGTTACAGCTTTTTGGATGAAACTGGAGAAAAAAAAATGCATATCCTACACTGAGTGCATCTGGCATGAGGAATGGCTTGCCCTGCTTCTGAGCA
This sequence comes from Crypturellus undulatus, assembly GCA_013389825.1. Taxonomy (NCBI): domain Eukaryota; kingdom Metazoa; phylum Chordata; class Aves; order Tinamiformes; family Tinamidae; genus Crypturellus; species Crypturellus undulatus. Next base: position 208,974 of record VWPW01023374.1, read on the forward strand.
GCTCTGGAGCCATGGCATTATTCCTGAGGTCAATGCCTTTGGTTTGCCACTATTTATTTATTCATGTCTGCAGAGGTTCTCATTTTCTCTCCAGCTGCTTCATCATTCACCAGCACCTCCTGGTAGCCCACCCTGCTCCCACAGCCCATCCCATCTCACAGTGACCCTAAGTGAGGTCAGTGTGCGATTAGGTGGCTGGAGATCATAAGGAATATTAATCACGAGGAACACTGAGATGTTGCTTTACAGACTTCCTTATGTGAAATACACTTCGGCAAGCTATCAGGTTACCAGTGGCTGAAAAAGAAACAGTTCCCTTTTTGCCCTTGACAGTCAAAAAAAAGTTTGATTTATTTTCTCATTTTCAGTTAGTCTAGAGGCAGCTGGGTAGTATTGCTGCAAAGCCCTAACTGCGTGTCATTGTAATAGGGGCAATATGTTTGTGCACTTCTTCTCTCTTCCTCAGTCTAATTGCTCTATTGTCTTTCTGTTTTCTCTCCACATTTGGGCTGACAAAATGTCTCCTTGGGTTTAGCCCTCTAGTCAAAACTTAATGGGCTCCTAATCAAGAACTAACACCACCAGCAGGCTATTTCCTGTCTTTGTTTACCATTCCTGGTATCATCTTTCTTCTTCTCTCAGTCTATCATAGCAAATTTTCACCATCATTTTCCTGTGAGTCTTTCTCTGTATGGAGTGCAGGAAGCTCCCTATGTATTGTCCCCCTTTCATTTTCTGGGCACTTGATCTCTGGCTTCCCCACTCTGCATCCTGAAGAGAACCAGATGCATCCAAAACCATATTTCCAAAAGCTAAGTCGTCCTGGAACATGTATTCCATTTAGTTGTATCAGCAGATTACTTACTTCTGAACCTTGATGCAAATTGTGCTGATGTTTTGAATATAAGAGAAATAATCATAATGTGATTAATTGCTAGGTACTGCTCACAGCGATTTGCATTTCTGGGCAAGTATCGAGCAGATCAGGATTCAGTTACTAAAGACAGGCTTCTAATGCCGCCTGAGATGCCCTAAAGAGCGTCTGAAGATTGCTGGCCTTGCCACCATGTGGCTGCTCAGGAAATGCAGATGCCTAGAGAGCCCCAAAGCTCTTCTGTTCGGCTATTTAAAGCAGAGAACACCTTCCTCAAAGGTCCCATTAAATTGTAGTGCCTTCTTCAACATGCTTAGACATTTGATGAACCATCTAGTGGTTTTCCGGAGAAATGAATGAAGAAATGCAAAGCCACAAGCAAGGGACACTCTTGAGAACATACTCAACTCTTCAACTCTTTATCTATTAAGTTACCAGTTGCAATTTATGAAGTAAGTCAAATCAGAACCACAAAGAGCTATTGGATCAAATCCTGTTCTTAACCATGTTCATCTAACCCTTCTATATGAGTGCAGCCTAGAGCGGACTTGGGGCAATGGTACAAAACTGACAGTCTTTTTCATTCCTTTTAGATAGGCATTTATGTTGAATGTGTTTAGGAGAAAGAAAAAATAGAAATCAAATTCTCTCTGTTCCTGGCTTGCTTTCCAAGCTCATAAATCTTTTGTAACTTTAATTCTTAACCCTATAGTAAATACTATAGCATCAGTGACAGCTGGTATGCTTATAAAAACAGCATCAGAGTAAATGCTGAGTATAAGTCACAGCAATCTACATAAAAACATGGCTTTCCAGAATAATATATATAAAATCCTTTTGTCTATGTTGCATATGTATACATATACATAAAAAATATTAAACTAGAACAGGTAAACTAATTTAGCAGACTCATATGACAGCACTGTGATACTATTATTCTAATGTATGAGGTAATTGAAGCAAAATAGGTAAGATCATTTACAGCAGTATATTACAGCAAAAAAGTTAGATTCAAGTACTTTATTACTGAGACTGCCTGAGAAAGAAAGTAAAAGATCTAAACTGATTGTCATATGAAGGAGTGCATTAGGAAACAGCTCTCACAGTTACAGTGTTTCGAGCTGTATCTTTTGTAATACACAATAGGGGAGTCTTTTCTCTGATTTGCTTTTAAGGCTTTAGCACAATCAAAAGCTGAAGGTATTGTAAAGAAAATCTGCAAATAGCATGAAAATGTCTTGTGGTGACATTCTTATTCAGGCTCCGGGCCTGATTTTGAAAGATCCCAAATACCCGGCAATGCTAAGCACTTCTGCAGATCATATCTTTGAGGTCTGAAAGATTGTTTTATAATCTTGTTTTCATGCTCTTGCAAATCTACAAAGTCTTCTATTTCCCATGTAGTAGCACAGATTTTATTAAAACCATTCAGAACAGATCACTGTGTTTTAGGGCCACAGTTTTGTGGTGACTGGTGAAATATATAACTTCAGTCAGTAGAACAATTTCCATCCTTTCAAGAAACTAATGATATACATAAAATTAAGAAAACATAAATCATTTTAAAAACAAGTCTCTGCAATACTGGGACTTTTAGAGCCTCTCTGTTGCTTCATCCTGCCTGCCTATGGCACCATCTTCACAAAAGTTCTTGCACATTAATGGAGATAATGATTTATGGACTATATAAAAAGTCAGCTCCTCAAACTCATGTCTGTTCTTTGTCTTTCACTGTCTTGTCATCTGTAGGGAAATGTCCGCATTTGCCACTATGTCTTCCCTCAGAAGTGGTTTGAGGTGGCTGCAGTCTGAAATAAAACCATAACAAAACAATACGGTTTGAAATTGTATGCTCAGTGTTTATACAGGCTGTGTGTAAGCCACAAGGAAAAATAAATCTTAGCTATCGTGTGCAGACCTGAGAGACACAACTGAGGCAATGCCTCCTTGATTCCCATAAATATGACTAAATTTAGAGTTCGATTTCCCAACCAGTTATCACACCCATGGCTTATTGGCACAGTGTAACTGAATGTACCCAAATGCGTTGCTTCTGATTTGTATAAGTTTCAACCAACCTGAGGTTATGAAAAAAAATGTATGAAGGGATATACTTTTAAATGAGGAAGTAGACAGATAGTTATCTAGATAGGTATAGAGATTGACAGATATCAGCAAAAAAAATTCTGGCTTTGTTATACTATTAATGACCTAGAGTGTCTCCAGAAAATCACCAAGGACTGATGGTGACAGCTGTTATTTGAATGTAGTGGAAAAGCATCTTCCTTTGAAAGCAAAAAACAAGCAGCAATTGTCCTTCAGTGCTTGCAGCCAAACTTTGTGCATTGAAGCCCAAGTTCCTAGAGACCTCATAAGGCAGGTTTCAGCTGTCTGCTGGTCATAGAGCAATGCCAGGTACCTCAAAATTTGGCCCATGGTACTTAAAATCCTTTGATAATAATGGTTTCACTGCTAATCATAAGATTCACTCCATTATCACCAACTTTATAAATGTCTTTATAGTCATTTTTCTTCAGGATGTAGAATGCCGATTTGATTGACAGTATCATATAGCTTTCCTCATTTATTTTAAAGAAAAGAAAAATCCCAACTACTTGGGACTTATATAAGAAGAAACAAAAAGTGTGAATATATATATCCTAACATATTGTGGTTGATAATCTTCATAGAAGAATTTATCCACGAACAATTTTTTGTATTTACTCAGGTAGTTTTGTATATATATTGTGTATATTGTGTATATGTGTATATATATTGTGTTATATAGGTGCTACAGGTAGTTCTTTGCAGATTTGTGTAAATTTATTTAACAAATACATTTGAAACATTTACTGCATGGAAATCTTGATTTGTTCATTATAAATAATGATTTTCAAATGATACATTCTGTAATTTTCTTTCATAGCTGTTACAAATTTATATTAAAGCTTCACTGAATTGGACAATTTTTCAGCAGAGTTTACTTAATGTTAATCTATTCATTTGGGGGTAAATGAAGAGTTTAATGGTGAAGTGATGTAACTAGAATATGGTCTCAAGTGGTGTGTTAGGTTTATCAATCAGTGGAAATTGTGCACTTGAGTGTAAGAGCACATGTCTATCCATATGATTCTTGCTACCTCAGTTAATTGAAACCCTTTTTCCACCCTATTATCAATACTTGAAAAATAGCTCCAACCACATCTATTAACCAGTGTCTTAAGAGATGCTTTATCAGCTCTGTATAAATTGCATGTATTTTGCTAGAAAGCAATTTCACTAATATAAGGGTCAGTTCTATGGTTCACTAGAGATGTTCAGTCAGGAGGCGCTGGAGCAGGAGTGACTGGACGGATAGAGATGGATAGAGTTATTGGCTTGGTCTTCAATCCACTGAAACATTATGTGTAAGCCCGAAGAACCGGTCTCACTGACACTCTCATTTTTCATTGATTTTAACAAGAGCAACGTATGCTTTTGATGAAGACTATCTGGATGCCACCTCTTACACAGGGAAATTTGTATCAGAAAAAGAAAACACATATTTTTAAATTTCCTATAAAACAGAAAACTAAAACCAATCTAGTTTAGATTTAGTACACCAGAATTATGCACATACATTATGTTATACACAAATGTGAAAATAGCTCTGGAATGAAGTTTTTCTTTCCAGAGCAACTTCTCAAGGAAGTTTTCATTGCTGTTGACACATTTCTTCTCTTCCCTAAATACCTGATTTGAATGAAAAACAAATACAGGCTTTCTGGGCAGCTCAGCTCCATGTCTCCTGAGATAAGGACAAGTCAGCTGTGCTTCACCATGCCTTAAGTGAAACCCAGGTACATCCAGCTCCCAAGTCCAACATGCAAAACAGTATTCACATACTCATCATATACTTTTCCTGTTTTTCTCCTTTCCTGTCTATTTTCACATTCACTTTACCTTTCTTGGCCAATTCTTGACCTTATGAAGCTCATAACTCCTGTATTTTCTTCTCTGCTCAGAGAGTGCCCACATGCAACAAAATTTGATTTCATTTCTGTGCCCAAGTTGCTTAATCGGTACCATTGGACATGAGGCTATGAGGCAAAAAATACTTTGGGTAATATTCTTCCAAGTCAGAAATGTAGGCAGGGGCCAAATGAGAGGCTTATGCCAGCATAATATGCTAGCACCAGTATCTTTCCTTAACTTTAATGTTCTCTTCCAAAGTGGATTGTTAGTAGTCATCTTCTCAAAACAGGGATTTTGTGGAAGTAGTCCTCATCCTCAAGGGAGAGGATGATTAGTGCTAATTGTCTATCCTCTGCTTCCTCCATGGCGCATCCTTTCTCATTGATACTTCATGCAGCAATTCCCCAGTGTAGCTGCTGCCCATACGCAGAGCAGAGCTTTGTGGTATTGAAGAGGGTTCACTAGGCACTGTGAATATTTTTTGCTCTTCTTCTTTTAGGTGCCATCTGTGCCTATGTTCTCCATCAGCAGTGCTTGGCTGGTTGGGCGAGCCAGTGGGCTGCTGGCAATTCACAGTACAAGGGTCTAGACTCAGTCACATGCAGTGGCAGCTGAAAGAAATGGCATTACAAGGGAACAAATAGCTTTCCATTTAGTCTTAAAGCATGTTTTATTGGAATGTGTGCTAAGTAGAAGAGCAGAGCTGAACTGTCACTAAATTTATCAGGACACATATAGTTCAGTGCTTGTGGTCTAATTGTCCCTAGGGGAAAAAAAGAGCCCCCATCGCAGCCATCAGATCCAAACAGTGGATTTGCAAACTGACTGAGGATTACTAACAAACCTAATAGGTAAACAAGAAATTACGCCTTGAATTTTGAAAAAGGTATTAGAAAGATCAGCATTTCACCACATTTGATGAATATGCACTGTTTTCACCTGTCAAGGTTTTCAAAAAATTACAGCATGCTGGGCAGATAAGGCAAAACCATGGATGAAAGCTAACAAAAACCTTGCAGCAAAGAATTTATTTTTACAGTGTGATATTCCCTCACTGAAAGCATATCATTGCTATAAAGAAGAAGTATTTATCAATTTTCAAAGGTCTTGGCCCATCAAGCTAGTGTTAGATTTGGAATTTCGCTTTTGTTGCCAAGGTGACAAACACTTATAAATATACCACATCTTCTAATGTGCTTTTAACTTAGTATTTTTATGGCTTTTAAATCAGATACCATTAGCAAATATATTAGGTAATTTAGTTGAAAGACCATTTTCTACTAACACTTTTTGTTACATTTCCCCAGGTACTTCAGTAAATGTCTGTTGTGACATAGCAGTCCTGCCAGGCTTCTAACGTATAAGGATACATACAGTACATCTGGTAAGAATTAACATATTACCTTAGGGTTTTTGATTTTTTTTTGTATTGATAATTACAAATTGTATATAAAAAGACAAATATTAAGGCTCGGAGCCTACAGACCATTGACTTCAGTGGGAACTTTGCAGAGGTAATGACTTCAGGATTGGCCAGAAGTCTTACTATGCCTTGTTATTCTTGGCTTCTATCTTCTCTTTTTATAGCCCAGTAATGAGGCCGAAAGCACAGGGGAGAGTGAAGCAGCTCCATAGCAGGGCCTTTCCCCCTGCTGCCCTGCAAAGCAAACAAACAACCACCTGGATGTTTGCGCCTTTTTTTTTCATAGATCTGATGGCCCAAGGGGACCTTTGCCGTTACGATATCCAACAACACGCAGAGCTGGGAGCCTTCCTTCCCACCACCATCCCAGAACTACAGTCGGGGAATGAGCTGGGCAGCCCCCAGGGACCTCCGTGCCACACCGGGACCCCATGGCCTGCCCATCCCTGGCACCCTAAGGGACGTCCCAGTTAGAGGCTGCAACCCGAGCCAAGGACTCCGGCTGCATCGCTGAGAGCAGGCAGGGCAAGGGGCAGGGGATGCTGACAGACAGGAATAATCATTCCACATTTCTTTTTTTCTTAATTTCGACAAAACTTGCCATCACTGAGGATTAGGTGCGGTTCATAAACCAATTAATAAGCTTCCTACAACAGCAACATGTCAGTTTGGGTGGAAAGCTCTGAAGAAGAGGCATCCAGGAAACATCTTTCATGTCCGCGTATTAAATTTAATCTGCCACCCTGTCTTTTAAGACTCTGCATTCATCTACTGAAGAAAAGAAGCTGTTTTGAAAGAAAAAAAATAAAAAAAGGAAAGAAAGGTCTTCTGTAACAGTTGGCTTGGTCAAGTGGGAGAGTCCTGAGGGACGTTCATTGTGTGTCACGCAGGGCTTGTCCCCGCGCAGCGCATGCAGGGGCTGCACGCTGCGCTCTTGCCCGGCCCAGCACTGTCCCCTCGGCCTCTTCATTCAGCACAGCTATCTGTCATGAAGAATTTAAGTTTCATATTTTCATCTGTCACTCGCAAAAAGGTCTGTCAGCTGCAGCTTACACTACAGTTTGCCAAAAGGCGTATAGCCCACGGTGACAATACACTCTTATATTTGTGCTTCCAGGCTCCAGATAATCCCCTCACTTTCCTCCTCAGCAGTCCAGTTATGATGAAGCTTAAATTGCATATTTTGGAGGTTTTTAAATCCAGATTTTGCTGATAACTACTATCAGCAGGCATGAAATGAAATACAGCAAGGTTTAGCTCTTATTACCAGCATAAAGCCTACTATGGATATTTTGTAGGGGCTATACAGACGGTATTCACATTAAGGAGGTTAATGTCTATAGTCACAGGAACTAAAGGTACGAATGCTAATATCAGCTTTTATCTACTTTGTCTGTTTGCCATCCCTGAAACTTATCAGGAAAAAAGTCATCATTCCTTTAAACATGACATTTTCCAATTTGTTTCTTTAATTTGATTTGCAAAGGGAAATAAGAAAATCAGTTAATTATAAATCCACACACGAGAGTTTTTATGCTCTGAGATGCCAAAGAATTACTTGTATAATGCCACAAAAGGAAGAAAGTGTCTGCTCTAAATCCCCAAAGTACACTTTCAATACCTAACACTTCTACTGTAAGACAGTTTGCAGAATTGCCACAATTAAAGAGCCACAGAAAAAAAAAAGTCACCAATCTATCTCACTCTGATACATATTTCTATATGAGGATAAGGAAGGATGCAAGAAAATAATCCTCACACCTGCAACTTCAGGACTGAACAGTTTTGATGACAACGTCTAAATAACAACACAGCAAAAAATAAAATTGCTTCAAAAACTCAATTTTGTCTAGGGATTGCCAGGTGGGCACAGCACAGGAACCCATCTTAGGCTTTAGCTGTCTGTGTCTTAGAAATCAATTGACTGACCATAATGCAACCATGAAGAAATTGCATCTTTACTCATTAAAGGCTTTTAAATTGCCTAATCAATTATGACTCAATTACATTTTTCTGAAGTCAATATTAAATTATAGCTCTGTGAAACAACTTTACAGTTTTCTTCTTTGGTGAAACAGCATTTTCCCCTGAAGTTTTAAACTATTTCAATACAATATACTAGCAGAGTATTTATACAGAAGGATTTCTATTTCATTCCGGTGTTGCCCTATATTGTAATTTGGAAATTAACTTCAGAACAGTGTTTTTAGCCCATGGTTTGAGAAAGTCTGGAGAGAGAAGGGGAGGGACAGTTGTAGAGGAATCTGCAGAAAGCACCAAGGAAAACAGACCAATTGTTGGTTGGTTCCAGCCTATTTCATGGGATCCACACTTCCCTTGGAAACTGTCTTGACATTTGCATATTAAAGAATTTTTTTTAAAAAAGAGAGAGTTACAGACTGCCTTGGAATAGCTTTCCACACCAGCAAGTTGGGAAGTTGCTCAGCCTCAACAGACTCGTGCTCAGCCATAAAGCTGGCTGCAAGGCAGTGTAGAGTGAGCCCTTTCTGTAAACATTTCTGCACGTGCTCCACGTGGTCGTCCGTGATCGAAACAACTTGTGTCTGCAGAGTGAAGCCAGGAGAGACTGAAAGAGTCTTCATGCTACTGAAAAAGCTTGAAATAAATGATTTTGGCATGAATCTCCTAGCTTGTGGGGTCCAGCTGTCTTCTACTCCAACCACCCGTGGCAAATAATTCTTTTCCCAACTGGATCAAGTTCTCGCCTTAAAAGCGTTTGTATTATTTTTGCCCCTACTACATCCTTTGTGTGCATCTCCCTGATGAGTAATGAACAAGTAAGAGAAGTGAAGTGCATTTACCCTTTTATTAATTTATGTATGTTATGATGTAGGGTTGTGAGAGGTTGTAACAAGAGCTGACGAAAGATGTGTCAGTAGTATTATTAATATCAATGATAATTATTTCACATCCAATAAACAGAGTTTTCGGCAACAGGAGTGAAGTATTGCCAAGACAACTGCAGAGGAACTTTGTACATTCAGGAATGAGAACTACTTGGTTCAAAGCAACAAGTACTTCCTACCCCAGAACGCTCCCACGTGAGGATTTTGAGAACGTAAGGGTGGGAATTAAGATAAAGAGGGATCACCCTGGAAGGCAAGGGAAAAGGAAATGGCAAAAGCTGGGGCGGTGTATAAATTTGCTGCTGTTGTATGGAGTAGCTGAAGGCATCTGTGAAGCTAATCAGTGCTAGAGAGTATGATTTGTGTCACGGCAGAGGGATGTTTGCAATTTTTCTGTATTAAAGATTGAAATATGTGAGGCACAGAGGTTTTGTGTTCCTGTGTGCTGCATATTACCTAAAATATTTTGGATCCCACTGTTTTCTCACTGCGGTTAGGAACAAGAATTCCCTTCGTATTGCATGTGCACTGACTAGCCTACATTTTTGCAGCAACAGAAGTGAAAATATATAATTATATGTTTTGTTTCAAGAATAATTGCTGCAGAACCTATAGAAAGTAATTCAGTTCTGTAAGCAATACAGACTTTAACAGATGGGTTTAAAATTCAGAGAATAGTTTGACCTTGCTCAAAGCTGGATTTTGCTTCTGCATTCCAGGGAACTTCCCACCTGAGCTAATTGCCTTCTTTTTTTCCTGCCTCCTGGCTCTTGTGTCTCTGTAGTTGCTCATTAGCAACAGACCTACCTTTAAAGAGCAACAAACCAAGGGCACGGATCAGCATTTCATTCTGCTTTTTTCTTATCTACAGTTTGGGAACAGCTTCAGTGAAATCCAGGTTACCCTTTTTTGTAGGCATGTAAAATTGGTATGTGTCTGCCCAGTGCATCTGTAGATGACAAAAGGAGGGAAAATTGCCCTCATACGTCTTATTCTCTTTGAAAGTTAGAAATCATAGTCTTTCTTACTTGCTTGGGTTACACAGTTCCCTCCTCAGAGTGCTAGATTCAGAATACCTTTTTAGTTATTTGTGCTTATTTTTAAAGAAATTTAGCCTCTACATTCCACAAGGACCTTCAGCTCCTAGCATGGACAATTAACCAATTAACTCCTGCAGACTACAGGAGGTTGAACTAGCAGATATGGCAATATTTATTTCCCAAGTCTCCTTTAGGGACCAAGCCAAACCTTCTTTCTTCTTTTTTCTTTTGTTATTCCTATCCCAGTTATTCCTTCTTCCTGCCCTCCTTTTTTTTTTTTTTTTTTTTTTTTTAGTAGTAGTAGTAGTTGCTGTTTTCTTCAAGAACTTGTTGCACTACTAGTCGTGTTTTCCACGTCAAGCCTCAGGGTTTGACTCTGCACACAGGTAGGCGCCATGAACAATCTCTTCCGTCAGATGCGGAGAGCTCGAAGCAGCGAGAAGGGATCTCATCCGCAGACAGCAGGGCCAATGCCCTGGCCCCGGCACAGGCACCACAGAGATGAAAGGCCCTCAAGGAGCTGCTCTCCTTGGAGTCCGTGGCCACCTTCCAGCCTCCTTGAGGAAGCAGTAAGCGCCGCGCTCTGCAAGGCCCCCGAGGAAGCCTGCAGGAGTCTCGGTCTTTGGGGTAAAAACAACTGTGTGTCGTCCTCCACTAGCGCAGAAATCAATGGGAAACGTCCTAACTTCTTCAAGCAAGACTCACATTTAGTTACAGGAGTAATTTCCTTAAGAGTCAGTAACTTCGAGCTTCTTTGAGTTATTTTTTTTCCTTGCTTTTTTCGTCAAGGCAAGAAAAAAATAGAAAGCCAGAGGCTAGACAGAGATTGTGCTGAGATTGCAGTGTTCAATCTGCATGCTGTGCGATAAGGTTGTTGTGACCAGCTAAGAGAAATAAATGCCCCTCTGACCGTCACATTTCACACTGTTTGGGGTTTTTTTTTGAGCTTTCATTGCAGTAATGAACTTAGTTGTAGTTCTTGACTGGGTGGCACATGCCTACCAAGAAAGCAAAATTCCCAAAGGAAGGAATGAAGAAAGTGGTGGCCACCAGTAGGATCTACGTGGTGAATAGATGGAAAAGGCTTTTGCTGGTCATGTTTAACCCTGCTGCTCACCCTCCTTGGCCCGGCAGCCACATGGCGCAGGGGAACGCGGGCACCAGAAAAACTGGTGTGGGAATTTAGAGACTCCAACGGACAAAAAATAGAAGAAATGGGATCCTTTTTGTTAGACAAGAAGGCTTTTCCCTGCCCTCTCCCATTGGTTTCTGCATTCCCCAATAAAATATTTTCTCATTTCTCCCCAGATAGAAAGTTTATTATGTTGCTCTTGATTTCTTCAATGAATTGCTATTTCTCAACTTTTTTTTTTAAGTTTGTAAAAATCAAAGCTTCCTCACGATTTTATTAATTTCAATTTGAGAGGAGTGAAAGAGCAATGCACAATTAATTGCACAGCATGGAATAGTTAGATTTAACAAGCCTCTGGAAAGCTTACTTTTAAATATTTCTGAAATCTACCACTAAATGAAAGTGTAAAGCAAAAGATATTGGATTTTTTAAATGTCATAGTAATTTTGGCATATCTCTGGCCTTTCCATTTGTCACGTAAATGCAGCCCTGTTATTCTGTAAACTTCATAGTCTCAGTGGGAATGCAGCACCACATTTGCCAGGGCCAGCTTTAGGCTACACAAAATAGGCAGCCGCCTATCCTAACAAGGAGCTATGAGCAGCAGAAAAAGGCAAATTCACAAATACAGAACATTATTATTTGCCAGCAGTAAGCGTTTCCTGTTCAAATTGGCAAGAAAGAGCAACCTAATGCTGCTAGCATTTTATCGGGAAGTGAAGAAACTAATGGAGGGGGCAGAGAGAAGTGTTCCTGCCTGATATAAAGTAGGTTAGGGCTGTCCCTGGCTCCTGCTGGTCTGATGCTCGTTTGCCACCTTGGGCAGCCAGTGACCAGGGAGGCCGAGCAGAGCAGATCCCATAACCCAATGGAGGGCAATACACTTAAATACACTCCCTGCTCTCAGAAGGCCCTGCCTATGCAAGCAAATACTTTTGGAATAACTTGAGAGGGTTTTGTTCAAAATAAAATGCCTTGCAGGCATATGCAAAACTCAGGGCGAGCTGTTGTTTTTGCATTTAAACAGCCTGGTGTTTTATTCCATATCACCTGCAAAATGGACTAAAGCCCATTCTAGCTTTTTTATTTTTAAATGATTTCTTTTATCTTTCTAGTTCCTCTGAAGAGAAGTGCTGGCATTTTAGGTTCTAGCACCTGAGATCTGCAATCTTGCAAGCCCAAGTCTTTAAAGCAAAAAGGAAGAGGGAAATGGCAGTGGTTTGCAGTGAAAAAGAATGACTTCTGGGAGTAGATATACAAGTTTCTTAGTTCTGGATCAACTAAGCAAATCAAGGTAAAGCCCAGAGGGACAAATATTCTGAATAGATCAACTTGAGATGTATCCTTTTATAGAAGCAAATGGGGAAGTAAAACAGTGCTTTAAAAGCACATTAAGTGTACTTTATTCCTCAGCTCAGACTTAATTCAAGCAATAAACTCACAGATTTCACACATGCTAAAACTTCCCCCAAGTCTTCTCACAGCCGAGCTCCCTATCGAACCTCAGGGGAAGCTTTTATAGTGATAACGCCTCCCCCACCTCCACGACGCTGACCTGGAAATACTGAGAGAGCTGCACTTAGCACAACTCTGTCCTAAGACTTTTTATTATTATTGCTATTACCTGTGTTTTTCTCTGACCTGTGTATATAAAAGAGAGGGGATTTCCCCTTACGCCAATTAAAATCCCAATCTCACCTCTCCTTTCTTCCCCTTGCACAAGAAGTTAACCCCTGCTGAGCGCTTTCCCCCAAGGCATCCATAAAGCCTCACAGGTGAGCTTGCTGCAGCGTAATGAGAGTGAATCAGCACTGATCTTCCAGCAGATAAACACCCATCTTTTATTCCAGCCACCTGGCCTGGACTTATCAGACAAGAAAATGGCTATGGGTTGAGTTAGCGGGATTTTCTTCCCCCTTTGCAATATTCTTTCCATTGTATTTTGCTTTCTTTAGTAAGAGCTCTTGGGAGCAAAGGTGCCTTGGAGCATCTTCAAGCTGTTTTGTGCTGGGAGTTTCCTTTCCTAGAAGCTCTATTCCAGTCCTTTTTGTTGTCGGAAGCAGCCTTGTTTTGCATATGCTCTGTTTGCTTGTGCAAGTTGACTTGGTTGCATTACAGCTATTTTTTTTCTTACCAAGTCCTTGAAGGACAAACAAGTTTGTTGGACAGAAGTAACATAGAAATCTTTATGTTTAATTAAAGATCTAATTAAAATTAAACTTGATTCTTACCCTTAGGGAAGAATTGGAAAGATTCATTTTGTTATATAGGTAAATATGTCCTGTCTCTCTGTGGTTTTGACCATAAGAATGTAGAGTTAGGAATGCAATGGTTCCCTAAAATGCTTTTTGTCCTCAATGTGCATGAATCATGTAGCTGTTTGCCTAATTAAGCCTTTTAACAGTAGCTAGAAGATATGCAATGCGTTAAGAAGCTTAATGGGAGAATTGACTACGGTGCTAAATTACACAGAATTATTTGTATGGTTGTTCTCAAGCAGGGAGTAAGGTGAGAGGATGAGAAGCCAATTTTCCAGTTCAGTTTCTAGCTTCTTCACTTATTTTGTGTTATAAAAAAGGTGGTTTACAGGATTCCTTTAAACTTATTTTCTGGTCCTGGCAAAATTCAAGGTCACCTTGAAATTGTGCTTTTCTCTCTTGGGCATTTGGAAAATAATGTAAGCATTGGGTTCTGTTTTCCTGAATACTTTTAAAAAATATTTTATCTCCCCAGAGCAGATTAATTATTCTAGGGCATGACAGCTATAACTGAGCTGCGGTCCTCTACTGTCAGGAGGTTAATTTTTGAGAAACTGGCTTCCTCAACAAGCAGGACTGTTGGGTCCTGGAGCTCCCTCAAGGAGTTCAATAAGCAAGTATCCTTATTTAAAATTTGAAAATAATTTTTTTTCGACTCTGCTGCTACCTACTGTGTTTCTAAACCAGTAATAGAAGAATAAAGATTCCACACACATTCTGAGAGTTTTGAATGCGTGTTTTGCCTATGTTCTTAAGAAAAAAAAAAGAAAAACAAACAAAAAATTATCTTTTCTGAAGGGAACAGTCTTTCTGAAGAGAGAGAGAAAAACCCCCAAAACCCACAAGAACTTTTATAGGCTGTCTTGTGTGCAGTGGGGATATTTGTATGAGATAGCAACACAGATATATTAACTGGAGTTCATTTGGGGTAAAATTCTGGAAAAGCCACAGTAGAACAAGCTGTGTGTTTAACTGGCACTTTCTATCTACAAGGGAGGTTGTGTTGCTAAAACCCAGGCAGGATAACTGTCTCTTGCCTTTAGAGAACCAAGACATTAAAAGACCTGCAGCTGGATTTATAGCGGCTATCAGTGCTTTACCAGCTTTGTTTTGTCCCGTATCAATTATGATGAAAGGGCGAGAGGGGGCAGAGAAATAGCCATGTTATTTATAACAAACGAGAATAAAAAGTAATTAGCGGAGCGTCACGAAGCAGCAGGTTGGTAACAGAATACAGGGGCCTCTTCACCCCAGGTGTTCAGCCACTGGGTAATGAACATGTCATAAATACCTCCGTGGCCAGGTCACCGCTTTCAATGGGGTTTATGTCAGGAGTGACAGGTGGACATTAACACACGAGTATCGGTCCCAGGAGACCCTCCACCCACGTCCCACTGGGCTCTGCTGCTCCCACATCCCCTTCACTCTGTGGCTGAGGGCACGAGGTGGCAGCACTAGGGCCAAGGGGGAGCTCTGCATTCGTTGGGGTCCACACTGGCCCCTGTCCCCTCTGGCAGGGGACCGCTATGGAACAAGCCCACGCAGAGGTGCCCACTGCTGCTCTTAGTGGCAGATGTCCTGGGAAGAAGTCACAGACCACAGCACGTGCTGTATTTGTGATGTGACCGTCGCGCAGCTTTCCAGGCCTTGTGAGGCTCTGCACGGCACCCCAGAGCTGCTCTTGGAGATTCGTGTCTTGTTTTATGCAGGTGATACACAAACTAAATAATGCTTCTGCCCCTGAGCTCGTATTCTATTTCTGAGGGAAAGAATAAAAGCGCAAGAATTGCATCTTCAGAATTTCTACTCACAGTCTGTTTCCACCTAAAAATCATCACTTAAAGGAAATACCACACTCACTAACCTCAGCCTGTACTCTTCCTGACCTGCAATGGAGCAGGTTTGGATCCCAGGTGTGCCTCTTCTGTTTGAAGGCAAAGCTGCTTGCAGACTTGCTCAGAACAAAGACCAAATCTTTATTTAGCTGAAGGTTTGTATGAGCATCATTAGATGTTTAGTTCTGTGCATGAAAGAAGCAAGTACTTAGGTCAGAGAAGAACTTTGGTCCAGCTCTGAAGAGAATTAATCCCTTTCTTATATATGGAAAATACGGTCTGTGCTGTTCCTGAGAACTTCTCCGTGTTGCAAAGTGAGCCTAACACTTGGAGCTTAGCTGCATGTGCCATTAAGTATTTTTAATTGAAAAACACAAAGCATTGTTCTCTCTTGGAGAATCAGTTCCCGCTTTGGATGTAAGAAAGAATGCAACACTGAGATAATCTCACTTTTCCCATCATCATCCTTTCATTCTTCTTTGCTCCCCCTTCCCCAGACACAAGGTGACATATCCAAGTACTTGTCCTTCAACAGATTCTTCAGTAAGCAACAGAGCAGAAAGCCCTAATATCTATTCATTTGTAATCTGTCATTCTTAAAGTATTAAGGACAATTGACTTCACATGTCTCAGGTAATTAGAATAGTCATCCTTTGCTCCAGATTTTTAAAGTAAGCATCTCAAACTCTTAATCAGTACATTTATTGATGTCTTTCAACATATCTGTTTCTTGTCAAGTGTGTGTTAGACTTGCAAAAAAAAATCCTTGCATACGGAATTGTGCATAAGAATTATATTAAAAACCTTTTTATGTTGCCTTTGTAATCAAATAAAATATATTAGTGACAAGGTGATATTTTCCACATCCAGAGTAATCAATCTCTTTCTCTAATATGGAAAACTGCTGAAGAGCAAATTAATAAATATAAATGTCAGGAGCTACATTTACACAAATGTTTTAGTACTTGTTTCCACAAGTTTATATTTCCACATCAAGCACTATTAACTATGATAATAGCTGATACCATTTTCTAAGCTCTAACAGGCTCGTAAAAAGGGTTGTAGGATTTCTTCAACTGTTACCAATCTCAGTAGTAAAAAATTAAAGCAAATGTTCATCATCTTGGAAATCTGAGTCCTAAACTTGTCTGGCCAGTAACAGATTTATGTGATTTTTGGTTGATAGGAACAAGCACATCCAGGTGGACTGTCCTCAGTGCAGTGCTGGGGCATGAGCATCATGACAGCGAGCACGTTCCTGGCTGGGCAGACCTGTATTTGGGAGAGGGCAGCCACTGAGGTTTGCAGCTGATGCCTGTTGCTGTTAATTTATACCTATGACTACAGAGGCTTCCCCACAAAGAGGTTTTGTAGTTGTTTTCTTTTGATCTCTCTGTCATAATTTTTGTCAGCTCTCCAAGACTTTCTTCCCTTGCATCTCTTCAGCAAAAAACAACCAAGTCTCGCACCAGTGAGCCCAATGCATTTGGTCCCTAGTTCAAACCATACCACAAATGAGTCCCAAGCTAACATCAAATGAGTCTCAGGCTAAGGTTGTATGCTGGACAGGAAAAAAAAAGCCCTGTCTTGAGTGTTTTCCTATGGATTTAAAGATGGAGTGGGGAAGCCACTTGGGCAGCAGAGGATTTGTGTTTCTCTCCTTGCTGCCTGTTAGTCACACTATGACAGGAGTCAGGGGAGAATTTCTATAGTGGGAATTTTGACATCCTTTCCATTTTTGTGTGGAGAAAGGCAGTTATGTAGTCAGACAGGTGCAGAAAACAAAGCGGATCTCTCCATCCATCCATCCATCCAATCAGCCTTGCCATCCCTGCCTCCAAGACCCAGAGACTTTCTGCCTGGCAGGCCTCGGTGCACTCACTTTCTCTGAATGCGGGGAATGTTAGTATGAACACTTAAGTTGAGAATCCTGTATCTACTATTTTTCACAGTATTTGGTAATAAATGATAAACAAGTGTTAGAGAGAAATGGACAGTGACAAAACAAAAGCTCAGGGATAACCTGGTGTTGTTGCTATATCCTAGCTGTCCTCCATCCACAGGATACGGTGTCTGTCCATGGGGAGTATGCAAGCAGACAGACTGGGAACATACACATTCCTTAAATGGATGCTGTGTGAGCATTTTACATCTCTAACTTGGCGAAGGAAAAGGATAAGCTCCAGCAGCCCTTTCTTTCATTGGCACTTTCTCTCTCCTCTACATTTCCTTCGATTCTGTAGACTGCACCACTAATAACAACAAGAGAGAAACTTGAGCAAGTGCTGTGTAATTCAATCTGAGACCTGCTCCCCCAGGAAAGCTGCTTGCTCATTATAAGAGAGCTCTTTATACCCGAGAGCTGTGTATCTGGCTCACTACAGGGGATTCAAAAGAATGGATTTGAGGAGTGCTTGGATGGAGTTTTCTCCTTTTGGGTGAGTTTCTCCCCTCTCACCTTCATTCAATTTCCCTTTGGAAGTTGGAGAGGGTGAAAA
Source organism: Crypturellus undulatus (assembly GCA_013389825.1). Lineage (NCBI taxonomy): Eukaryota > Metazoa > Chordata > Aves > Tinamiformes > Tinamidae > Crypturellus > Crypturellus undulatus. The sequence goes on from VWPW01023374.1 coordinate 226,855, forward strand.
CAGGATATTGATGTCATGGAAAGAGAGGATTCCAACAGAGGCAGAATCTCCGAAGTCCTACAGACACTGTTCATGGCAGTACATGCATGAATACCCTGTAGCCTTTGAATTAACTCCCATTTTCAGCAAAGAACTCAAGAAACTCATTTATAAAGCAGACAGCAGTATCGACAACCAGGTTGTCATGGGCACTTGCTATTTCAGAAGTATGTGTGTTTTTGGGTACTATAGGGTCCCCAAAAAGGGCTAGGTCTTTCCAAGTGTTTCCTTTCTTTGTGATAATGACAGCTGTATGGATCCAAGAAACAAGTCCAGGTCTTCTTATGAAAGATGATTTCAGCCAGCTGAGAAAGGCTAGCTCAGTTTTTTGGTGTGTTGGGTATCAAAATGATTTGGAATCAGGAACCTTTTTTTTTCTTCTTTTTTCCTTTTTTTTTCTTAATGGGTGAATTCTCTGATTTCTCTTCCCCTTTTCTTAAGAAGTGATTGGCACTATACATACAGACATACTACTTTCCCTTTTTTGTCATAAATTACTGAAAATGGAATAATTAGAATGCAAAGGTTATACTGAACAGCAGAGGCAGAATGGGCTTGCCTCCCACTAATCCATTTTTGTCTTTTTTTAAAGGATTAATTTCCTGATTACTGAATTATTTTAAGCATAATATGGAAAGAGAGGACTTTCACTTTCTGTAGTTTGCACATAAAATAAGCCTGCTAATTAAAGGCTGTTGATGTATTTTGCAAATTTGGACACCATTTTGAAAACCATTACTCCCCTGAATTATCTCAGCGGAATAATTGTCCATGTGACATATGATGTAAAAATAGCTGTGATTTTAAAATATAGACTTTTGGATTTAGATTTTTGTCTTCATTCAGTTCCTTGGAAGGTACTTACCTGTATCTTCCTCATGGCTTTGAAATTGTCAACATACCTCTTTTTTAGGGTAGGTATCTAAACATGCACATAGTGATGTATTGCCATGTTTATCACTGTTTTGGTTCACTAAGGACCCCTTCAGCTGCCTGCAAATTCAGAATCTTCCCGTAGGAGAGACTAATTGACTTGTGCTTTTGTGACTTATGGTGTCACCAAAACCCCATGACACAATTCTAGTGCAGTATTGAAGAAATCCTAGTCTATTCTGGTCCTAACTGTTGCAGTAATGTTGATCTATCTATACTTCTCTGTCTTGAGGAGGCCCTTAATAGTTCAGTTTTGATGACAAATATTATATCAATTTGAGATATTGTGATTCTATGGAAAAGTAACCTTTTAGTGAAGCTTATATAGATGTTGGCTTTCTCAAACATAAACTACTGTATGAAGAGAAAAATGTTGATATTGACTTCATTCAGACCCTGATTTTTAGTTTTGAACAACAGAAACTTAGTACCATAAAAATGTTGAGTACAATTTTATTGTTTATTAAAGGCCAGTAAATATGTCTAGATTTGCTAATATCTTATAAATCTTAGGCTTTTTCAAAACTAAGATTGCGTAGACTAGATCTTCAGCTAGATAGCTCCAAAAATGAGTTATCTCTTGCACTACATTTTCCAGATTTTAGAAAACCAATGCCATGAATCCACGTGTAAGGACTAAAAATGGGCCAAAATGGAAGCCTGGGCTGGAGTTCCTGCTTAGTTTTATGTCAGTGTGACTGGTGATGATTTAATAATAACAACCCGAAGTTTTAGAGTATGAAACTTTTCATATGAGATTTAGAAAGGAAGTAGGATGGGAGTTTGAAACTTCCCTGTTTAGTTAGGGAACTGGATGAGTTTGAACTCAAAAAGGGGGCTGGTCTTCAATCCTGGTTTGGAGGGGGCACAAATTTTCACAAATGGAACTATTTGATGATCTACAGTAAGATTTAAGCCCCAAATGATTGGAGTCTGATGAGGGCAGCTGCTATCACAACTTCCCTTCTCATCCTCTTCCAAAGGGCGAATAAATCTGAAAAACAGTTTGGAAGATTTTAAGTCCCAGGTCTGAATCTTGACTTCACTTGACCCAGAACTTGTATGTTAGACTAAATATTAGTATTGTTCCTCTGTCCATTCATATGTGGGATTGTTACATGTAAGCAGTTTTACATCATGTTACCATTCATATTTTGTGGGGGCAGTTCCTGGTACGGTGTCTAGAAAGCAGAAAGCTGCTTTAGCCACAGCAAATAATGAGTGGGTTGGAGTGAACATCTTTATCTATGTTATATATTAGTTTCTCTCTACTTCCTGACAGAAGATGAGCAGAGCTGAAAAGAGAGGACTGTTAAGGTATGCCTGGGGAAATGTGGGAAGCTGAAAGGCAAGGCCTGGTGCTCTTAATAACCATTATAATAAATTAGCATATGATACAAATAATGCGTCAGAAAAAAAAAAAAGCTGTCTTGTAAAGCAGGACCTAATTTTGCGACATGTCTTCTGTCTCTAGGTGCAGATTTGAATGGTTTTCCCAAGAAGAAGCTTTATGCAAATGCATACTGTCATGTGAGTCAGATTAAGGGAAGGGAAGAAAGACTATTTATGCATGAAACCAAACATGCTTCTAGGGGAAAGGAGAGGAGAAATAAATCTTTTCCTTCATCTCAAATACAATATATGTGCAGTGACAAAAAAAAAAAAAAAAGAACGTGTCGCCTTTAATATTGACATTAAGTGATTTCCCACTAACAATTAACGTGAATCAGAGTCAGAGTCTTTCCTGAGACGGGAAAGATCTATTTGTTCATGTAGTCCATCTCGCTATAAATATAGGGATCTCTCTGGCAATTTCAATATGAAACACTTCATTGTTAGGCAGTTTGTATTTTCATCAGTGCCACTTCACATGGGCATTTACCAAGAAGTCTTTTTAACAAATGCTCTATCTGTTTTTCACCTGAAAAATGCACCAGTTGTGCTGCTCCTGACTGATCTCTTTCTAGAGATAGTTTTGGTCCCATTAATGCCTGGAATGCAAAATATATATTATTGCTTTGCAACTTTTAAAAAAGAAAGGGTTATTTTTGCTTTCAGAAGGTGCAGAAGATACTCATGGATTCAATGGCACCCTAGAGAGCAAGCAAACTGGAATGCTTGGTCACTGTGAAGTATCAGACTGCAACCAAAGTGTTTAGTGTAAAACTAATTTGTATTCAGCCGAGTGGGGAAGATGCATATGGGGTGGCTCGCGGCTGCCAGATTTGCAGGCTTGTTCTCTGCCATTTTTATTCCAAAGCAAGAGTAAACAACCTTAGGGCTGCTTCAGTGTTTTCCATTTTGCAATGATCCCCAAAAGGACTCATCCACTTCCATTTCACTTCTGTGGGAATGTAGGATCAAGATGAACACGCAGAGAAGCTTTTGCCCTATCTATTCTGACATACCAGAGAGGTAACACTGCCAAAAGGATTGTCTGGGAGTGCCTGCAGTTTTCTGAACTGCATCTCTGTGCACCAGTGTAATGTTTTAGGTGTACTGCATGCGCTTGAAAACTCCCTGGTCCCTTCTCAGTAGGCAGAAATTGACTTTTGCCTACTGATTTCCAAACATGGTAGCATCTTGTCATGGGGTCTTTACATAAATCTGATGTGAGAGGCTGAGTCGGACTCCTGTCACGAGGCCTGCCTTGATCCCCAGCGAATCCAATGGAAACTTTCCGTTAAAGCCAGGCTGGAGCAGGGAGGGCTGCCGGTGAGCACGGGGAATGCAAAGCTGAATGTTGGGGAGGGAACTAAAGGAAAAAACAGGGGATTTGGGCCCACAGGGATTCTGCGTCTACCCTCCAAAGGGCACGAGTCTTGATCTGCTGCCTGGGACTGCGTAGTGTGCACAGCCCACAAGGCAGGGAAGGCAGATGGGATCAGAACAGACGCATACGTTTTTAAAGGATACTGTTCCCCTGAAATGTGTTGATTTCCCCCATTTGAGCTAAAATAATTTAGATAAAATTGATATGTTATGATGCTTTTATAATGCATTTATTTTTAAATGGATGAGGTTTTTCTGATTGCTTGTAATGATTTTTCTGAATTATGAGGTTCTTTAAATATTGCTTTTAACAGCAGCTGCTACAAAATATGCAGACAGAAATTCAGTTTTTATTTAAAATAGATAATGGGCATTTAAAAATAAGAGTTCCCCAGTCCTGGCGTAGACCCAGTCATGGATGTCCTGATGTGTAATTCAGCAGAGATCATTTCTTAAAAAAAAGAAGTTTACTGAACAAATATAAGCTTCACACAGCCAAGCATGTATGTCCCTGAGGACCAATGAACTTCCTTGTGGCTCAAGATATTTTTAATACTGCTCTGGACTTTCTCCAGGAAATCAGTAATAATTACTAATTGTATTTTTGTAAGCCAAATGAAAGGACGCATTCTTTCTTGAAATTCTCCCTTAGCTTCTACAATTAATTATGTTGCTCTTTTGTGTGATTAATCCTTGTCTTTGTATTACAACTTCACTTAATCAAATAGTACTGAGTAGCATGCCAGGAGTTCTTAAGGGTAAGATGTTTTCTCCTGTTTTGTTTTTGCTTTTCCTTGCTGCTCAGGTCTCTTCGAAACTTTAGCACAGTGATGTTCTACTAAAGATTTCTGAAGTCACCACAGAAGATTTGCATAAGCTTTGCTGTAACTTGGCAAAGCTCGCCTGCCACGTGTGTCTTTTTACCAGCTGAGAATATGTCCTCGAATCACCAACAAGTATAAATGCAGATTTCTGATAAATCCATTTCAACAGAAAACCAGTAAAACCCTTAAATGGCCTCTATTTTTCTTCCCAAATAGTCACTATACGAAAAATATTAAAACAGACTTACCTGACCACCTTAAATTATATATTAAAATTATCCTCGTGCAATATGCCCGCACTGGAAATGTCAGGCAGAAAGGAGCTAGTTTTGAGTGGTTTAGAGAAAGTCTTAAACACTTAGGTTACCTTGCAATTTTGTGGCCAATCTTCCTTTTCCTTTGCAGCCAGGGAAAGTTGTTTTGCTGTTGGAGTGGAGCATGTCTGTCATTCCCGGGTAACGTGACTGCAATATTGCCAGCATTATACGTTCAAAAATCAGGAGATTGGTTTGCATAGAGCTTTTATTTTTAAAAGAAACCATTATATCTTCCATTTTTTTCATGTTTTAGCATGCTATGAACTGGGGTCCTCTTTTCCAAAGGCCCCTCTGTAGCTAGACTGAACAATTTTAAAAAGTCCACAGGCTAAAGTAAGCCCAAGAAAGGCAAAAAAATCCTTGCTCCTGCAGCCAGGACTTCAAGGAAAAAATCTTACGGGGCGCAGAGTGGAAAAGGCGAACGAGGCCAGAGCTGCTGGGGAAATACAGTATTTTCAGAACCAGAAGGCGCTCTGTGGGCTCAGGAGTGTGATCAGCTTTTGTTATAGTGCCCTTCACACTGTTCAAGAATGAGATGGTAAATTAAGGCAGCAATTAAAATGTTCCATGCCAATGGAAATGTAAGTGGATAAATAGATAAGATGCTAAAAGCCAGTGTTAAAATACACAGTGCCATTCACTGGTGTACACAGAATTCCTAATCACAGTGAAGAATCAACAGATGAAAGAGGGAAAAAAAAAGAATCAATAGCATCCATTGCACACTTAACAAATACTAAAATGCATCTTAGAATATTCAGACAACTGACCCTGCATCAGCAAAGCACAGAGGTGCTTGCACATCTTAAGCATGGTAGAAATCTCATGGAAATAAAATAAATTAAAAGTACTGTGGAATTGCATGGCCCTGCTTGCAGAAGTAATTCCGGGGATATGCTTCTTGAACTGGGTCCTTTATGCAAATAATAAGTCACAAATGTGGGAAAGATTTATTTTATGTTCTTTCAAATGAAGATGGGTTGGCTGTATTCAGTATATTAAATCCTTCCTGCTGCTAAGCTTAAAGAAACTGATTCTCTTGTAACATATTTTGATTTGACTACTGTAGCTTCCAAGTGCTATAAAGCACTAGAGTAGTTTGCCTTGGCCTCACACCTAGTTACAGTAGTGCTAACTTTAAAATTACTGAAGAAACCCACATCTGGAGTCAATTGAGTGAATTTTACCCAGCTTTGGTGGTAATATGCAAGTAATATTTCATCCTCGTGTGTATTTCACTCATCTTATAAAAAAGATGCCTCATTCCAAGACTCCTAGACATATTTCTTTGCTGTCTCATATATCAAGAGTATCAGACTAAGCAGACTGCTTAAAACTGGATATGTCCAAACACTCTCTTATCCTAAACAATGGAGAATATTTTTGCCAGAACCTCCATTTCCTGAAATGGAAAAAAAATATATAACCCCAAAGCCTGGGCCGGATCCTGCTTTCCTTGAAATGCATGGCAAATTTGTCAACAAAACACTCTCTGGCTTGGTGGTGGGGGGAGAAGTTTAACAGCTGGAATTAAGCACCAAGAATAATGGGAAGTGGGCTGCAGCTTCAGATTAGGTTTAGTCTAATGCTTATGTTCAAGGCTGCGCTTCGGTTGTGATTTGCCTGTGCCAAAATCATGCAAGTGACATCTAAAACCAGAACCAGAAAACAGGCCCTTTCAGCTTCGGATCTGGCTCAAAGCCAGACCAGAGCTGTGGGCATCGGGCCAGGAATTTGGCTCCGAAATACCCGCAGGCCCCAGATTCAACGGCTTGAAACTCCAGTTTTGAATCGTTGAAAATATTAGCCTGGTGGAATAAAGTATTTTTATTTACAGAAGTGTGGCAAGTGTGAGTAATTAATTCCCATCTCCATGGGCTCTGCATCTCTGATGCTTGCAGGGGATGACCAGCAGTATGGGCGAGAGGCACTGAACTAAAGAAGCCCTCGAATTGCTTTTATTCTTTTTATCTGAAGGGACCACCACTGATGCTGGACTCATTTCTTGTAGTGCCTCAAAAAGCTATTAAAGGCAATTGTCCTGCAGGACAGCCTGAGAGCTGCAATCCGCCTATGTCATCCTATTGGTCTTCACAACATTTTCCTCCTCTCTGACATGAATTTAATGCAGGTGCAGACACAGGCTTAACATAAGGGAGCAATTTTCTGATTCATTCATGTAAGACCCTGAGGGAGAGTTGGAACAAGATGTACAAAGGTAATGTGGCATTGTTAAAAAATTAACTTTGCTTCCATTCTCCTGGAGCCATCGAGCTGGGTTGCTTAGATACATGAATCAGGAATTTAACTGTAAACAAGGTATTTCACCCCTCAGTCCCTAGGGTTTTCAGATGCACTTGAAAAGCAGTTACAAACGAGCATCCTTTGCCATAGCCTTGAGTTGCTTCTTGCCATCGCAGCCTTCGCGTGTGCTGCGGCCCGGCGGTGGCGGGGGTAGCGTGACGGCGTCTGGCTGCAGCCGCGCTCCCCTCTCAATGCTGCGCTTGTTCGGGGACACGGCTGACGAGCTGACACTCGGGCCCGGGTTCTTGTTTGTGCAGCATCCTGGCCGCACGCGCTTGGAGCATCCCGCGCTCGCCCGCCGCGGCGCTGGCGGCAGCGTTAATGAGCACGGTGTGTTGTTAAACGACTAGTGGAAATTCTGCTTTTGCCCTCAGGATCTCCGCTGCTGTGTCTGCTCAGAGCTCTTCAATATGACAAGGTCACTCACCCTGCTTCGGCCACAAAGAGAGCTAACAAACTTGGGGCTTATGTGCATTGCTGCTGCTTAACACCCTGCGACTCAGAGCATGGCATAGGCTTAGGACCAGACCAGGCGCATGGCAAGTCAGACGTTAGATTATATTAGGTTTTTGTTATAAACTATTCATAAATAATAATAATACAGGGACACAGAGCTTTCCTGCCTATTTACACTCTAAACCAGATCAGACAAATAAGAAACAAGGGAAAGATGAGGAGAGATAAGTGATGAAGAGAGCCTAAAAAGTGGGGTTAAAGATGCGAACAAAAAGCTCCCGTTGATAAGGCAAACTTTCAAAACATTTTTCTCCTCCCTTTTCCTTCTGGCTCTGCAGATGGTGGGGGAGAATCTATGTCTTTTACAACCCCATGCATTGAAGTAACATGTACTTTTGAAGTTTAGTCACCCACTAATTACTAGTCTTTCATTAACAGCGGAGAGACACAAATGATGAAGTACTTGCTTGTACCCAGTAGTCTCTATTGTTGAGACTTAACAAAATAAATCATCAGCTCCATGCTTGTTAAGTATGCTGAGACTGTTTATGTAAACCCTCTTGCTCTTATTTTGTCTCGCACAGATGGTTAAGATACTTCAGCTAATATTTCTTATTTTAAAGAGAAAGCTAATTGCCTAAATGTCAGATGTGCTGACTACAGCTTATGTTAGCAGAGAAGGGGAATTTCAAGTGCACACAGTTCATCTAAAATGTAGGTTACTGTTTGTTGACCATCTACAGATTTCCAAGAAAAAACATCTCATCATTGAGGAAAGTCTCTGCTGTGGCCATGGCTACTCAAGTCTCTTGAATCTTGTGTTATTTAAGAAGGGTCTTGTGTTTCTCCACTGAGGGTGCTCTTCAAGGGAATATTTGAAGGCTGAGGCAAACATTAGTAAGCAATGCACTTGTTTGGTTAAGACTTTAGCCTTGACCTCCATCTTTAAGCCCTTGTTCATTATTAATCACGTGCTTCCTGAATCAAAGAGAATATTTTTGGAGAGGGAAAATTGTTCTGGGACTGCAGTGTTATACGCCAAACAGCCTTGCCCAGATGACAAATAGCCTTTACATGATAGCCAAGGTTCATCCAGCTGCTCGGCCCCATACCAAGTGATTGATGGTGTTGATGTTCTAAATAGGCTTAAGATATGCCAAATATCAGAGCTGTAACAAAGTCCTTCAGATATATACTGTAGATAGGCAAGGAGGCATGTTCCCAGCATATGGCAGTTCTGAGCATGGTGTCAGGATTATAAGTAACCTTGCAGGGTTTGTCTGGTTTCTTTCGAAGTTAGACAAAAACTATTTTCTGTTCCGGAATGAATAGGGTCACACAAGGTCTGTGTGAAGCTTCCGATTACCACAGATTTTCTCTGTAACAGGACACCCTTTGGAGTTATAACAACATTTGATTTCTTAGCAGAGATCAATAAACTGTTTTTCTACCAGAGTTCTGAGGAGGGAAGAAGAATAGAGCATGTTCAGGAGTTGTTGTCTGTTGCTTTTTTCTTTCTTTCTTTCTTTCTTTCTTTCTTTCTTTCTTTCTTTCTTTCTTTCTTTCTTTCTTTCTTTCTTTCTTTCTTTCTTTCTTTCTTTCTTTCTTTCTTTCTTTTATTTTTCCTTTTTTTTTAGTCTTAAAGGAATGGGAAATTCACACCTGAATAGTTTTATCTTGATAACACAACAGTGCTGGTTCTTTATCCTAGTTCACAAAGGGCTGTTTATCAATATTGCCTGAGATCAAGCAGTTGCACCACAGAAGCAATGGTTTCATTCTTTCCCCAGAGAAACTCCTTTTATTTTATATTTTTTTTCTTCTCTTGGAAGTAAGTGAACTTCTTTGGAATGGGCAGGGCTAAGAGGGGAGCAGAAGCGTGGCCTGCGAAATGCCCAGATACTAAGGAACACTCCCACTCCCCTGCTGGAGTGAGGGAAGGATTGGAGTTAGAGTCACAGGAGGTGAGATTTTCCCTGCTTGGTCAGTCCAAGGTGATGTTTAGCCTGTGTTAGACTAAATCCCTCCCTCACAGCGGGCAGGACACCAAAGGACATGTCTTGGTCCAACCACCAGCCTGTCATATCATGTCTTCATCTACTCTGATAGCTCCCCTGGGAAACAGGTGTTCCAGACCCAGCAAACGCGTCATACAAGGTTATAATTTCATTTTTAAGGGAATAACCCAACATAACCCATCTTGGTTTTGAGCATGTGTTTAAAAGATTTTCTAGGAATGACACTGAAGAAAGTTTCTTTACATTCCTTCCTTCCTTCCTTCCTTCTCTTTCTTTCTTTCTTTCTTTCTTTCTTTCTTTCTTTCTTTCTTTCTTTCTTTCTTTCTTTCTTTCTTTCTTTCTTTCTCTCTTTCTCTCTTTCTTTCTTTCTTTCTTTCTCTTTCTCTCTTTCTTTCTTTCTTTCTCTCT